>WAAB01022674.1:349963-389453 GCA_013389865.1 Piaya cayana
GGGGTGGGGGGGGAAGTCATAAAGTGAAAGATGTAGCAGGGAAACACATTAAGCACAATGTCTTCTTTTGTGTTTTTTCTTTGTCCACCTATGACCCCAGCTGGGTGAGTTGATGAGGGAAATGAAATTACACACTTTCCACTTACTCACTATCAGTATGTATCTTATAAAGAGAAACCTTTTTTTTTTTGTTTGCTTGCTTGCTTTACAAGTTTGAAGAAAATGTTTAGGCCTACAGATTAATCTGTCAGCATATCCGTAAGGCTAAGATTCGCTTACCAAAATACATGATGCGTATGACTCCTCTCCAGGAAGTGGACAGTGACAGGAAGTAAAAGCTCAGCAAAGCAGCAACCCTAGATCTAAAAACTGAGATGAATCTAAGGTGATCTAACTAACAACTCATGGAAATGTTGGGTTACATCTATTCCTCAGTGACTTGTCTGACCAAATTTTAAATATAATCACATTTATTTTTATTTTTTTTCTTGCATCTTTTGATATCAGGTCAGCTTTCTTTTTTGACAAAATGGTCCTTGCACTCCTGTTCAACAGCCTCCTATTATCTTTAGCTCTATTCTTGAGCTATGCAGGAGTAGTTCTTTCAGCTTCTCTTTTGATCACTTCTAGTTTCTCATCTTTTGGCTGAAATCTTGAAAGGAAGGACACAAGTGGATGGCTTGCTATGCTAAGCTGAACACTGCTGGAGAACTTGCTGTGGACACAGAAACCTGCAGCCAGCTGCTGAGGATACCTAGAGCAATTCCAGTGACAGCTTTGTAAACCTGAGGAGGCAGTATCCTTCATAACTATCTCAGCTCTCTCACATTTCCTGATCATGACAAAAGCACGATAAGATTATCATAATATGATCTGTGAATGAGAGGATCCTCCCACCTCTCAGCATCTGCTGTGTGCTAGATGTGCCCGCTGCAAATTGATGTATGCTGTTCCATGTGCATAGCCCTCCTCCTCCAATAGCAGGAGTCCCCAGCCTGTCTGTGCATGTTGGAGCCTCATGCAGCCCAAGCTAGAGAAATCATTGAAGGAGGTTTCTGCATTAGAGGACATTAGAGGTTTCTGCGTTCTTCTAAAGAAACTGGTTTGCATCAGAAATAGCATGGCTAGCAGGACTAAGGAAGAGATTGCTCCTTTGTGCTCGGCACTGGTGAAACCACACCTTGAATACTGTGTTCAGTTTTGGGCCATTCGCTACAAGAGAGACATTAAGGTGTTGGAGTGTGTGCAAAGAAGGGCAATAAAGCTAGTGAAGGGTCTGGAGCACAAGTCTTATGAGGAGGGGTGGAGGACCCAGGGGTTGTTTAGTCTGGAGAAGAGGAAACTGAGGGAAGACTTTGTTGCTCTCTACAGCTACCAGAAAGAAAGGTAGCAGTGAGGTATTAGTCTCTTCTCCCAGGTAACAAGCAGTAGGGTAACAGGAAATGGACTCAAGGAGAGCCAGAGGAGATTCAAAGAGGATACTAGGAAAAATTTCTTCACCAGGAAGGTAGTCATGCATTGGTACAAGCTACCTGGCTAAGGATGATGATGGAATCACCATTCCTGAAGGTATTTGAGAGACATATAGATGTGGTGCTTAGGGACATGTTTTTGGTGGATTTATAAGATGGATGATTTTGAAACACTTTAGTGAATGTCTTCATTTGCTTTGGGTTTAAATTTTGCAGGTTGTATTAAAATTATATTTCCCTACAGTGAACATTCATCTTTGGTGTGCTTAGCCTGACCAGTATTTTCTGCATAAAAATCTCCTAGAACTACAATTCTTCCCCAATGTCCATCTGAGGACTTAATTAAAACCTACCTGAAATTAATAGGTTTTATACTACTGATGGCAATTTGTGTCGAATCAGATCCACCATTTGTGGGTGTGCAGATTATTGCAGATTATTTAATCATTAAGCAATAAAAAGTACACAGAGAAAAAATAAGGTACCTCTATTGGAAAAAATCACATTTGAAATGTTCTTGCTCTTAGCCGAAATGAATGGTTATGAGAGGAATTTTGAAGTATATTTTTATATTGTAAAATATTGCTTACAATTTTTTTTTAAATCTTATCTTTGTCTGCTGAGTGCTTACAGTTTTGCGAAGCTTTTGATCAAGGCTAGGCAACAAGCTTAACAAATTACATGAATGACTTCTCAGAAAACACTGTAAAACCACAGTCCTCCCACTCACAGTAATTCTTTTGCTATGGCGATGCATGACAGGTGTTTAATGACATTGCCAATAGCTCAGGACAGGATGTCAAGAGAACTACTCCCATTTACAAGTCCAGAAGATGCATTAAAAATGACAATGTGGTCTGTATTCTAAAATTACTGTCCAATTTCACCAAATATGACATGAAATATGTGAGTATTTTAGGGTAAATCTAGGATGACTCCCATCACTGATGAAATTCAGTGCATTTGATGGTAAACTTAGCATAAGCTGGACAAGACCAGACTAAGACATTGTATGATATTTTTTCCATTTAATATAAAATAGGATTATTTATTGGAGCATAAATAATCCCTACACTGATTAAGAACTAAGTTAAACATCACCTACTAATAGTTCTTCCTATAACACGTAGACTCGTATCTAGAGGACTTTCAGCCTAAGTGATAATGCCAAGGTTTTCGCTTCACTTGCACAATACAAGATTAATAACATTAGTGGTATAGCCATTTTAATTTTCATTTGCTCTTGTAACATGCAAGATGCTCTTTCTTCATAGATGATTCAACTACAGTATCATTCTGTAAATAAACATTGTTTCTTGTTTGAATTTATAACATTTTGGAGCCTCTAAATCTAAAATATGATTATTTCAGTGTCTTTAATCAAGATAATTTTAATTCATAAACTACCTCAGAGGTCAGTTACAAGCTTTAAATTTTCAGTGCTTCCTGTATACAAGCTTTCTGTTGAAAAAGTTTTCCATTTGTATTAAACAGAGCAGTGATAACAGATGTTGCTGTAACAGCCATAGTCTCTCTCTTCTCTTCCAGGCTTACATTGGGCTTCATGGTTAGCTGTGCTTTCTTGTCAATGTGGCTCAGCAACACCTCTGCTGCTGCCATGGTGATGCCAATTGTAGAAGCTGTAGCTCAGCAGATCATCAAAGCTGAAACAGAAGCTGATGCACTGGAGATGTCTTGCTCTAATGGCTCTATCAACCCCGCACTGGAGCTGGATGGTAGGCTTGCAGTGCAGATTTTGTCTTTGCCCAACCTTACTCTGCAGCAGGGTAAATACCACATGAAATAAAAATGAAATATGATTGGTTTTGAGACCTCTCTTGGATTCCTGTTTGAGGAATCCCTCACATTCACAAACATTAATTAAAATGGAACATGGGCAGAATATGGCAATTATACGAGAGATAAAAAGAAGAGGCTGCCTTGTTCAACCTAGTAGAAAGAAGTCTGAGAAGAAATATTACTACAGGATACAAATACTCTGGGAGTTAGTTAAGGGAAAGCTCTTCAATCTCTGGGATAATTTTGGGAGAACAAATCAATCCAAACCGGTTACATACACAGCTGGATTATAAATTAGCAGAAGATTTTTCATCAATAGAGGAGCAAGACTGTGGAATAGGAGTCATGAAGGAGTAGGGCACAACTTAGCTGCTTTTAAAACTGGTGCTTGTAAATGCATTCATGAGATGAAGCAAAGCAGTTGCATGAAATGGGACATACTGATGGAGACTTCCTAGTTTTGCTCCTGCAAATGCTTATCTGTCTTTCCATCAATGTCTTACAGAAAATGTAGGAGAGTGTGAAACCAGTGACTGGAAAGAGAAAGAGAAACAAATTAATGGGTAATAGTCATTAATTTTATAAATTCTGTTCTAAGAATTCATCTAAATATTTTATCTGTTTATTGCAATACATACCTTTGTATTTTCCAGAAGTGACAACAATGTGGGAAGTACTGTGTGCACAATTGAAAAGGAAAATGAAAAAGAAAAGGAGCAGGTACTTAAGATGTCTTTTTTTAATGCACCTAATGGGCATTGAGGTCTCTCTCCTAACACAGCTCAGCTAGCAATGAAGATAGTTTCATGTGAATAAGATACGTATGTTTAGATACCCATATACCTACAGTTTCCTTATTTAGTTATTTCATTAGTTTTTTTGAACTCCTAGTATATTTTATACAAGTTAAACCACCCTCACCAGACAATAAATTCTATATATCTGGTGTATAAGTATCAGTATACGTTAAGAAAGTTCCTGCTTGGAAAGCGAAGCTTCTCAAGCAAAGAACTTCAGGATTTGACTCTCCCGTCTTTTCCTTTGCATAAATAACCAGTACCACTGTAACAGCAAACCAAGCCACAGAACATATGACTACATTGCCAGAAAATTGTATGGCTGTCCTGGAACATCCTTGAATGCTATTCATGTGCTTGATGATTAACTCTTCTTAAATATTAATTGGTGTATATTTTTTTTTAAGCAGAACCTTCCACCTGCTGAAACAGGGGGAAAAAAGAAAAAGGACAAATACAGTGGAGTTTTCAAGGTGATGTGCTTATGTGTTGCTTATTCTGCTACCTTTGGAGGGCTGACCACAATCACAGGAACATCAACTAATCTGATTTTTACTGAGCACTTCAACACGTAAGAGACTGTATTAAATTATTTTTATTCTTTTAATCAGAATTTGAACTGTTCTTTCTGTAGTTCTCACATGGCTCCCCTACAAAGCATCAGAAGCCTTACTCTTTGATATGATATTATTTGGTTCTATTACTTCCTTTTTTGTTATTTTTTTGATAAACGGATAAAAATGAAAGTGCAGGGTTGTATTTGCCTTACACTGGAAAAGGCTATAAGTGATCACCCAACACATGCAAAAAGATGGCCATTCTTTCATTAAGTACTACTTTACTTTTAGAATAGCTGCACAGAAAAAGATAGACTTATCTGAGAAGGAAGACAGTACTTAGCATGGATATGGTGAGCACTATCTGGCCTTAAAGATCTGTAAGTCACTTCTAAGTACAGCAGCAGCTAAACTCAGGTCAACTCAGCAGAAAGCATCATGAGACTTTCAGGAGGCTATACTTAGCACATTGTTGAAATGAGGAATTTATGTCCATTAGTCAAAGAAAATGCAAATAATTTCCAACCAGTCTGAAACTTTGCATTCAATCGAATATTTCAGTTTGAGATCATTAAGAACATTCTTTAATATTCTTTTTCTTTTCTAACTAGAATTCCTTTGAAAAGAAAATTGGCAGATTTCATTCTAAAGCTTTTGAAAAAATAATAGTTCTTGATGAACATTTTTTTCTTCTGCAAACTACTACTGTAAAATACAATCCTTTTATTATTCTCTGCCATGATTCTGTATTGCCAATGGCAAAATAGTGATAGATAAGTTATTGACAGATTTTCTTCCAACGTGTGTTCCATGAATGGATGAAATTTGGCTTCAGTGCGCTAGTAAAGAGAACTGAAGTGGTACAGTCTGTAAATCAGTCTGTGCTAAGAGAATAGCAACAATGGAAATAGCATAGAAATTATAACAGAATGCCTATAATTGGGGCAAAAAAAAATATACAAGCCAGACTATGGCATTATAAATCCTTCAGAATTAAACTTTCAAACGTGCAAGAATTTCTGCTTCAAGCAGGGTTAGGAGCTGAGAAGAATCCAAGATTGATTGCTAGGGATTCTTGTTCATTTCCCTGCAGCTGTAAGAAACTTGAAGAAAACTGGCTTGTAGCTGGTTTTTCAGTTTGTCTTAGCTGTTAACAATCTCTTCAAGAATGCACGAGCAGATTGTTGTTCTCCCCCTGGGTCTTCACCCTCTGCTAGGAGCATGGGCTGTACATGGAGCACAGCATGTGCAATCCAGTTTTATACCTCACCAGGATTTTGTTTAATCTTTACACAACCACTGAGCCTAATCCTTAACTTAGAGCTGAATAAACCATCTAACTGTGCAAATATTTTTATCTTTAGCTATCTTGCTTCCCTTCTCCCTAAAGGCCACATTTGTATTTATGCCCAGACTGAAGTGGAAATTGACCTGTTAGTACAACTTGGACATATTTGCAACCGACCATCATGTATCATAAGCACCTGAAGGGAAGATAATTCAGCTAAAGAGCTGTACATACAGTATTTTCCTGGGTTTCCCACTCAGTGACAAAACACTGAAAATGGCACTGTGAAATTCTATATCCCTTTTATCTTCCTGATTTTAGTATTAAATAAGCTGAAATTAGTGTTTACTGTTCTTTCCTTCCCTCTTTTTCACTTGACACATGAAGGGGAAAGTAGAATATCTGTGTTAGCATTGGGGCCTGTGTGTTGTTGGGAATCATTAGGTAATGGAACAGGCTGCCCAGGGAGGTGGTTGACTTGCCTTCCCTGGAGGTGCTTAAGGTGTGGGTGGATGAGGTACCGAGGGGCATGGTTTAGAGACTGGTGGGAATAGTTGGACTCGATGATCCAGGGGTCTCTTCTAACCTGGTGGTGGTGGTGGTTCTATGAAACCTCAGCCTGCAGTTGATTTAGGACAAGCAATTGTGCTGTGATCCACAGAACAGAATCATTCCTGCAAGTTAGACCAGTTTCTATAAAGGCTTCTTTATAAGACAAATTTGTTACTGGTCCTCTCAGAGTTACTCCATTCTTTAATTGCATGCAAAGAATATGCACGGCTGAGGAGAGAGGAGGAAAAAGGAAGGTATTGGCTAACACACCAAAAGGAAGTATAGCCTGCTAGTAGGCTAAGTATTAGTCTGCCCACCACTGCTTGTAAGGCACCCAGAAGTCTTTACTGGCCAGAGGGGCATCTGTGAGGACGCAATTGGTCTGTCCTCACTGTTTCCTGGAACAGATCCTTGGTGATGCTGAGCCTCTTTCTTCTGTCTCCCTTTATTTTTTTTTTTTACCTAAAGATATTTTATCTCTTTCCCTACTGGTGGTTTTCTTCTTCAGGGTGTTGCAGAACTTCATGTCGGTTATCTCACACCTGCAGTATCACCTAACTAATCTTACATAGTTCTGCTATGGAGCCTTTGTCAAGCTCTTTCCCAAACAAAGCAGTTTCTTTGGCACTGCAACACAAAGTTCACAACTGGACCATAGCAGGGCTATGGGTCCCAGGAGCACAGGCAGTTGCACCATAGAGTGAGAGGAAGGCTATGAAGAGGTTAGAGATGTAAAGGGTTCAAGATAACAGTGGATCAGGGAGAAAATTGAATTTTCCTGTGCTTGAGAAAGAGTAAATCCCGCAATTAAACCTTTGGTTCTCCCATCAGACTCACTGAGAGATTACTAAATTTCATGAATCCTGTTTTGGTTACTGACTGTAATCTTCCAACATGAAGGAACCAAACTTTGTCAGCACTGCAATATTTTCAACCTAAGTAATTTTATAGAAAGGTCATAGAAGCAATAATCTTATGTGGACTTGATCTATGAACCAAATTTGTTGGCATTTGTAGTGTTTGCCTAGGAAGAGCTTATTGTTATTCTGTTATTTACAGAATCACTGTAAAATAAGGATTATTAAAATTAATCACACCTTTTCATTTTCCAAAGGAAATAGGTCTAAAAAAATAAATAGTTCAGTGGGCTGTCCATCCTTGCCTTGGGCAAGAGATAATCCAACAATAGGAGATAATCTAGCTAGCACTATTTAATAGATTTTTTTTTTTCAAATAATTTAAAGTGATCGTCTAGTCTACCTGAAGAATATTTGCTCTGTAGATGAACAACTGCTAACTTTAATGTTAAGATTACTAGAAATATTTTCCTATATATTCAGCACTGCACAACTTTACTGTGAAATCTAACCACAATACACTGATATTCTCTAACCAAATTTACTCCTTAGTATAAAATATTCAAGAGTTTGTTTTGTTGTTCCTTAAGGAATTATCACACATAATTCAGGAAAAGAAATCATAAACACTTCAGTTGGTCATGAAATGTTAAGTCATTGCTATGCTAATGTTAGTATTTTCCTGTCTTGGCATTTGAATAGTCAGAAACTTACGTGGCTAACCGAGTAATAAAAGATAAATAGCCATGTGATTAATAAATTGTGTACAGTAGCACAATGCCTTTTCTCATTCCAGTTTCACTGACTCATCACTATGTACAGTTTCAGCTTAGAGCTTCACCTCAAGAAGTTGGTAGTAGTTGTGATACAGTCATAGCTGGCACTTAAGTTGCAAAATATGTAAGCATTATAATAAATATAGATCAATCCTAGAATTTGCACAATATTTGAAAAAGCATTTATAAAAAGTATTTGCTTCCTTGAAGATCTATGTGACCATCAGAATTCCCTCTCTTCTACCAAGACCTGAAATACAAAAGATGGGCTAATAGATAGAAATAGTCATTATAGCCTCTGTCTTCACATTGTGACTTTACTTCCATCTGACTTTTGCATCAAGAAGGAAGGCTGTTCAAGGAGACTAACATTTTCTCACCTTTAATGTGAAAAGCTCCCTTAGCAGAGCTAGGGGAGCTCAAATGAAGAATAACTTCTGTTCACAAAGTAAATTGAAAACCAGGATTCATTCACTTGGTCTTTTAGCCTTTCTGACATCTATCTACTCAACATTAAATTCATTTTTTTCAGAAAGCCAAAGCCCTATTCTACATCTCTTAAATGCACAGAGTAGAGATAGTTCTGGTTGAGAAGTCCACATCTGTGAACAGTAGATAAGGACAACCACAAAGAGCCAAGGTGACAGGAGAGAAAATCCACCTAAGAAATTTATGTTGCTGCCTTTCCTGGAAATTAGTAATAATTTTGTTTCTAAACAGTTTTGAATCCTTCATAGAACCTTAAACAACAGAAGTTTCAACACTGTTGTCTTCTAAATTCATTGGAGCTCATTCTTTTGACTATAATTTCTTTTGTCAAAGTCTCCTCTTAAAGAACCGCTTTTCTTCTTTTCCACTTTTTCTATTTCTTTGTAGCCTTAACAGTTCTTAATGCTCTGAGTGGCCCTTCCTTGCCTTCTGAACTCAGATTAGGCACCACTAGTTCAGTAACAGATCCCCAGACCTGTTGCTGAACCAGTGCTCAGATGACTGGCACAGCTATCTCCTGTAGTGGTCATGAAGATCAGGAACAAGATGGGAGGGTGAGGCAAGAGAACACCAGAGGCCACCTCACACCAACTAGAAGCATTCTCTTGCAACAGAGCTTTCTGGTGCTTCTCACAAGTCTTCATTCTTTTGCAAAGTTCAGCTGAACGGTTTTTTATTTTCATCCAGGCGTTACCCAAATTGCCAGTGCATCAATTTTGGATCCTGGTTTGTCCTTTCCATCCCCATCACAGTTATTATTCTGGTGCTTTCCTGGGTCTGGCTACAGTGGCTTTTCCTTGGGTTTGAGTAAGTAAATGTTGTAGTCAATAAAACTAATTGTCAACGATATAAGAGGTATATTGTGCCAGGAGTAAATATTTCACCTAAGTTTAACAGGCACAACAGGAAGATATGCAGCAACAGTGCTTTTTTGTACTTGATTGGTATGGCTGTGCCCCTGGCTGGAACAAGAATTTTCTAAAATAAGGATCCTTTACTATGCAGTCCAAAGCTGAAATTCCATGTCACAAATTAGGATACCCATTCTTTTAGAATATATAGACATCGTCATTAAACAGTACATGTATGCATGACAGAAAAATATAGAAATTTTATACATTTCCATCTAAGACTAAAAGATTTATAGTCAATATGTTGCCCTTTACTAGCAATCAGCTTGAATACTTGAAGTTTTGTGATATAAACTGGATTACTATTTTTGTAAATGTGAAGTAAAAACCTTCCACTTTTGAAATGTGTGAACATTCATTGATTATTTTTTTTATTGTTCTGATAATGTTCTCCACAACACTGTGTAAGAGTCTTACTGAAGTATGATAACCTAGCTTGTACCAAATGGTCTGCTGATCAGTAGGCAAAATACTCATAAGACACTAACATTTTAATTACAAAACAATGTAAAGCAGTCATAGATGGCTTTCATTAAATAGCTTATGTATTGGATTGTTTCAATTAGTTTCCATGACTAAAATTTCATCCTTCCTGGACAAATGAGCTAGTCAACAACGGGACACATTTTGTTGATGCTTCTGACAATCTCCCATTGACCTCTGTCCATGAATTCCAATATGCTTTGTTTGGTGTGTGATAATTATGAGACACTACCTTGTAAAGGGAAAAATTTACTTTTGTAAGGTGTTATTGATAACTGGAAAGGTTGGACTTTGGTTTTTTTTCTGGATATACTGTTAGTTCAATGTTCAGTATTGCTGATTTACATTCCAGTTTTAAAAACATGTTCAAGTGTGGCAAGAAGAAAACACCTAGAGAAAAGGCCTCAGCACAGGTGATTCAAGAGGAGTACAAGAAGCTTGGACGGATGAGGTATGTCAAACTGTAGATATTCAAACAAAAGCAAGTAAATCCAAGTGTGAATTCAGAACATTTACAAGCCATTCTATTTCTGCTCTAGCTACCCAGAAATTGTTACACTTGTTCTATTCATTCTAATGACCCTGCTGTGGTTCACCAGAGAGCCTGGCTTCATCCCAGGATGGTCTTCACTTTTCCCAAAGTAAGTAATCTTCCTGATACATCAGAAAGAACCGCACTGTATCCTAACTACATACCTTCTTTTCTTCTCAATTAAAAAAGTCAACCAAACAAACTTTCAATACTTCCAACAGGCTGAAGTCATTGAAAATATTTGCAGTGTGTACAGAACAGGCAAACTCCAGCAATTTCATAGACGTATGTGTGCAGTATCTGAAATGTGCTAAACCCTTTAAAGGATAAAATAAAGTGATTCCTCAGCAGGATTATGCCTAGATTTTACAGTTGATCCAGTGAGGGAGAATGCATAATAACTGATATTACAGTATCCTAGTTTCTCAGCATATCTACAGTTTTGAGAATAGATTTTTAGTTTCAATTTTTTTATCTACTGCCCTTGGTAACAGTCAAACTTGAGTCCATACAGGGAAGCATCCCCTGCTTTGACAGCTGTTATAATTAATAATTAATGATATAAATTACTATCTCTGTGTACATAATTCTCAATGTCACAGTTCAACTAACCACCAAAAAGCCAGAAGTATCCAGGAGCTATTATGGGTTTTTTTGCCTTCAACTTGATTTTCAGTTCCTCAGAACTTATAATACAGTGATATCTCCTATTCTCATGCTGTAATTACTGTAATTTCAGTCCTGTTCTGTGATAAAGATCTGAGTTTTACTTTGCACTTATAGGAAGTAGTTGCAGGACTGGGAGGAGCAGGACTTCATGCTGTTTAAGCCCTTCTGGATTTAACATTTATTACTAGATGGGTCAAAGGCCAGTACCAGACTTCAATTGTAATTTCTCTTTTTTTTCCTGTGTGTCTGTCATAAACTACAAGTAAATGTGCATCCATTGTGCCTCCTTTTTTTAAATATACTACCACCTTTCATACACACACACATGCACTAGTGTTCTGCCAGAGAGTTTGGTATAGGTTATTACAAGAAATAATTGTAGATCTTTGAATATTTGAAGTACAAAGAAAAATTATGTTGTGTAAAACAAAGCATTAAAAAGTGCAAGAAAAGCTAAGATTGTTTTTAAAATATTTTTTCTTAAAAAATTTGCAAGAGAACATATTTTTTTCTGCCTTATAACAACAGGAGAGCTGATGATCATTGTTTTATATGAAAGACTGTTCTTGAAGTGGTTTTGGACCTAATCAAGCAATAGGCCATCTAAGCAATTAGGCTGGCTTTGTTTCTCTTTGTGCTTCATATTAACAGCTAGTGCTTATTGAGGACCATTTAATGAGATACATCTGATACTGAAAAACAGACAGTGAAAACAACCTTTCAAATTTGGTACTTAAGGCTCCATTGGCTTATTTCAATACAGAGATCCCCATTTTCCTGTTTGAAGTTGTCTACTTACTGTTGTCTGAGAATTTGGTTCACTGACAGGAAAATGCAGAATATTCTTATATTAAGCATGGTTGCAGGTCCTGCACAGGGATGTTAATTTGTAGATTCTCTCTTTCCTTGCAAGAGTATGCAATGATGTGTCATGTTACCTTAAGCTGAATCACATGATTTCGGTGAGGCAAACTAAAGTGAAACAAAGCTTCTGTTACAGCTTAAGAAACCTTTAAGTGGAAAGAAACCATTTCTTACTATTTAGACCTTGCCTGGTTCTATGTAGTTTTAATTTGTCAATCAATCAATTGCATTAATTAGCATAAAACCAGGCAATTGGTTTTTTACTTTCTGAGCAACAGAAAACTCAGCTGTGATACATGAGTGGGGCAAGGAGCCAGCACAGGTACTGCCAGAAGTACTATGAGTCATCTTCTTTAAAGAAAACAAAGAGGCAAACAGGAAAAAGAACTTAAAACCCAAGAACTCTGTTTCTGTCAGTGGTTACATTGCACTCATCAGCATGACGTCCACGAGGCTTCTAGCAGTGCATGATCTGCAGCTTACATCTCTTATGCACCCGGTCCCTAATGTTTCTGTACACAAAATTGTTCAGTATTTTGGATTTAAGTATACTGGTAGGGATGTGCACAACTTCCTTAAATTTATGCTACAGGAAACTACTGTAAGGAAATATTCTCTGCCCTCAGAAATCTAATTTCTTATCCGAAACCTGATAGTATGTATTTTGTGCAGGACTCTATTCCACAGTTTCAAGCCAGCCTTGGGGAACTTCTGTCCCCTACAAAGATGAGCTTTGCCCTTAGAAAAAGCTGCTATGTCAGAGCTATAAGTAACCTTGAGACCCTCCATTGCCAGTGGGTGCGTCTTATTAGGCATGATTTACATTACTCCCAAGACCAGACAGATTGTCCGTTCATTTGTTCTAACATGCTGAAGATCAGAAGAGCTTCATTATTCTGTGTTAAGCCTGCTATAGATTTATTTCATTAGAACATGAACTCCCAGAATGCAACCAGGCTTGGTATCAGGGTGGTAAAGCACAGATTCCTCAGATTTAGAATTTACATCTTCCTTGATAGTCCTGGGGTACAATCATCTATGTTGCCAAACTTAGCAAGATAATATCACAGTTTGTTTTCTGTCTAAATATAGCTTCCAGCCATCTGTTTTTGTCTTTCCCAGCTGAATTAAGAACTTTTCTGTGACAGTTGCTCTGAGGATATACTGATATGGTTTTATTCTATTGAATTATAAGCTTGGTTTTGCCAAACTAAATGGAATGCTCAAAGTTTTACTTCAAGAAGCACATTCTCACCAATCTCACCACACATGTTCATGTTCTCATCCTGTTGTGTGCATCATCATGCGTATCTCTTTAAAATACAGACAGTGATTTTTTTTTTAAATCCCAGCAGAAATATTGATGTTTAATGATGATAACACACCAATTTTTAAGGACTACTTTTTGAAATGCTAGCCAATTTTTAATCTACATTTGTACCAGATCAGGACTGAGTAGAGCTCATTGTAAAAGTGCAGCATTATCAGATGCCTTACAAATATAAATTACCTTTGCCTGTCAATTTTTCTTGAGAAAGTTTTGTAAATCTATTTAAGACCAATCCTTTATTGTGCCCTGAGCCACTGTTGCATCCCTCTGGAGGGAGAGAGCAGGATGTTTTTTAATAAAAGTCTTATAACACTATAGAGAGCAGCGCAGAGGTGAAACACTTGTTTCCCTCCCCTCTGTTGACAGCACAGGAACAGGCATCATTTCTATTACAGCAGTTTCCTTCCATGTCCTGGCCTGACTCCAGGCTGTAGAGTATTGGGTTCAATTATGGGAGTTTCAAGTTGACCTTTGGTGAGGACTTTATGAACGTGATAAGAAAGATAAAGTTCAACACTCAGTTGTGGCTGATTACAGTTGATGTATGCAAGCTGGGCTTCCCCTACACTTCCTCAGATTGTCTGAGTGTATTCTTTCTTTTTTTCTGCATGTTTTATTCCCTTCTTTACTTCCAGTACAAGGCCACTGTGTATTTTTGCCCACAGGCCTGTTCTCTACAATGATCTCAGTTGGAGTCATTGTAAGATCTCCTTAAATTAACAGCTTTTTGCTTCCTTATAGGACAAACAGGTTTGCAATGTTCTGAGCAGATAGATGCTATGTATGCAATTGTATTACAGCTTGTATAAAACGGCTTTGAAAATTATTTATCCTAGAATTTGTTAATGATGGAAAAGCTTCTGTTTGGAAGCCATGTGTGTTTTCATAATAGGACGTTGTGTGTCCCCCAAGCAGGTTTTCTGAGAATGGTGCTTTGGATCAGGATTACTAAGTGTTTGTGTGCACCTCCCTAGTTCAACAATGGGACATGCAAAGTCATGCACCTGAGGAGGAAGAATTCCAGGCACCAGTGAATGCTGGGAGCCACCCAGTTGGAATGCAGCTTGGTGGCAAAGGGCCTGGGGGTCCTGATGGACATCAACAAGCACATGAGACAGTGATGTGCCCTTGCTGGAAAGAAGGCAAATGGTTTCTTGGGCTGTTAGGAGGAGTGCTTCCAGCATATTGAGGGAGGTGATCCTTCCCCTCTGCTCATCACTGGTAAGGCCACAACTGGAGTGCTGCATTCAGTTCTGGGTTCCCCAGCACTAGACATGGATGTACTGGAGACCAACAAAGATAACTAAGGGACTGGAGAACCTTTCCTGTGAGGTAGTGCTGAGAGAGCTGGGACTATTTAGCTTGGAGAAGGGAATTCTGCAGAGGCATTTTGCCAATGTTTAAAAATACCTGGGAAGGTGCAAAGAGGATGGAGCCGGGGTCTTTTTGATGGTGTCCAGTGACAGTAGAAGGTGCAATGAGCACAAACTGAAACATAGGGGATCCTTCCTGAACATTAGGAAATGCTTTTTACCTGTGGGGATGACCAAGCACTGGCACAACATACCCAGTAAGGTTGTGGAGTCTCCATTTTTGTAAATATTCTCAAACCATCTGGACATGGTCCTTGGCAACTGTCTATGGGTGCCCTTGCTTGAGCAGATGATATTTGACCAGGTGAAAATCAGGGGTTCTTTACAACCTCAACCTTTCTGTGAAGAAGCAGCTGCCTAGAAGAAAGTGGCAGCACAAATTGTTTCAGTGTCTAAATCTTGTGTTCCTTCAAAATTCCTGGCAAGTCTTAAGTGAGTGCAGGATAGGATCCTAGAGGAAGAAATTTTCTCCTCTTTAGAGCCAGTGCATCTGGTCCTAGGCTAAAGGTGATACATAGGCAGAACCTTCTGCCTTAAGAAACCATAACAAAATGATAACTAGTTTCTTAGAAGTGTTTTCTGTGCTAGCCGACAATAGGGTGCAAGAGATAGAATATATTAGAAGACCTATTCAACTATATGGTAGCTTAATTTTGTGACAGTGTTAGCTAAAACTATGCTGGCTGTAGTGTCAGTTTGCTATGAATATTAAGGGGTTTTTTAATCTCATCTAACACTGTTGTTAAAGCAAAGTGATCTACCAGATCATACATTTGTAACATATAACTGGGAGATGATTTTCCTTTCCCAGTGAAAAAACTTGATTTAGTATAAAGCCTTAAGCTGATGGGAAGAACTGCTGGGAAGTTTATGCCTGTACCTACTGTAGCTGCATATGCAGAAATTCATGTGATATGAAGCCAAAGAAAAATATATCGGAATATTAGTTCAGGAAAAATTACAGAAGAACTTACAGAAAACAGAAAAAAAACCCCACAAAGCTGAAGTAAATGTTTGGTTTAACTTTCTTCAACAAAATTATTGTTAATTTGAATTGATATCTTAACTGAAATAAGACAAGCTGGGATATGTCATCACCTAACAATGTGTAACAAAGTCAGATAGATCTGTTAAAATGGGCCTAGAGCTTAGCTCTACACTTTACCTGATCTTGGGGCCACTCTGTACAATTTAGAAGAATATTGGATCAGTTTAAGAAACACTAGTGAAAGCATTTTCTGGCACTGAAAATGACCAAAATAAACATGGCCCTTGTGTCTATGACCCTAGTAGTGACAGCTCTAATAAGGTGATAATAAAGCATCATCCTTTGTGGGTATGCACAGTGCCCTGAAGCTGAATGGACTGAATCTATTACAGTTGGACTAAACCTATCACATAGCATATTAAAGTTGTTAAATTTAGCATTGAATTGTGAAAACTAGTTGTTTAAGCATCAGCTATTCACAAACATTCTTCTTCCCCACCTTATTTCTGTGTGACAGCGACCTTCCAGTACCTGAAAGGAGCCTACAAGAAAGCTGGAGAGGGACTATTCATAAAGGCTTGTGGTGATAGGACAAGGAGGAATGGGTGTAAACTGGAGAGAGGCAGATTTAGACTAGACATTAAGAATATTTTCTTCACCATGAGAGTAGTGAGACACTGGAATAGATTACCAAGGGAGGTCATGGATGCCCCATCCCTGGAGGTGTTCAAGGCCAGGTTGGATGGGGCCTTGGGCAGCCTGATCTAGTGATATGTCCCTGCCCATGGCAGGGGGGTTGGAACTAGATGATCTTTAAGCCCCCTTCCAACCCTAACTATTCTATGATTCTATGACAAAATGACACATTCTTACTCAAGATGCTTATTTATGATTTTAGAGGACTTACACCTAATATTTCTACAGATGTGGTGAATTGACCTTGACTGGCTGTGAAATACCCACCCAATTATTTTCCCACTCCCCCTCTTCAACGGGATAAGGGAGAAAAAAAAAGCTTCTGGGTCAAGATAAAGTTTGAGATATCCCTTACTAGTTGTTACCATGGACAAAAGAGACTAGATTTGGGAGAATTTAGTTGCCAATTAAAAGTAGAGTTGGATGGCAAGAAACAAACACAAAATTAAAATGCATTTCACCCACTCAATTTTTTTCCAGGCTAAACTTCACTCCTGACAGTTCCTGACTCCTTTACCTCTTTCCACTGCACCAAGTGATGTGAGGGATGGGGAATGGGGAATAGTCATCAGCACATAACAACTCCTTTCTGCCCTCCATTCTCCTTCTCACTCTTTCCCCCTGATCCTCCTGACTATATATATATATATATTTACGTGTTTTTTTCTTGTTAACTTTTCCTTAGGTATAAAGGCTATGCTACAGATTCAACAGCAGCCTTAGTGATAGGCATCCTGTTCTTTATTATTCCAGCAAAAACATTGTCTAAGACTTCAAATGGAGAAAACAGTTGAGTATATTTTAATGCGGATTTTACTACAATAAGGTATCTAAGATGCAATCATAAATATAAATATAACTTATTGCACTACTTAGAGGAAAGTTGTGGAATATTAATGTTACAATCTTAATACAGGATGTTATTTTGCTGGGATATAAAGCATCCCTGGCCTGGAAGTCAGTGCCAACAGTCAGGTAATATGAGCAGCAGGAGATAGTGCTGTTAGAAACCTACTACCTGTAGCCAATGACCGCCAATGGAAACCACATTTCTACTGACTGCAATGGGCATTGAAAGGGACAGTGTGGGGCAGGGTTGGATTTATTGTTTGAAAATGTTACTGCTCATTTAAGGTACTCTATAAAATTCATCCTGGCAAACGAGTTCATTCTCATTTAATTTTTCCCCTTAAAAGTGGAATTTACCCCGAGTAGAGTATACCTCCAGCTTCTTCTCTTAATGCATTCAATTTTGCTACTGAGATCAATAAGATCTGGTTGTTCATAGAGAATGCAAGATCGGAACATAAATGAGCCTAAGTGAAACAGTATTTGCTCAGCAGTCTGTCTGAATAGTGCAGTTTTATTGAGTAAATTAAACTCATTGATTCCCACAGCTATCTTCCACTTACAGAAGGAGGGGAGAGGGGCCAATGCTCTGCTGGTGGAAACCATTGTATCTCTATTGTGTTCACACTGTGACATTTTTCACCAGCTATGAATCTGTCCCAGGAAATGCAAGTAGCTCATGTCAAAGATTTTCTTCATAGTATAATGATGAGATTTTGCCTTTGAATATTTCCCGAATACTTCCTCACAAAGATTGTTTCAAGATGTTTTTTTTAATATATTTCTAAATGTTGATTGAGTGTGTTTTTTGGTTTGGTCTTATTTTTTTTTCTTTAGCTGCTTTTGGTTACACTCCACTGATTACTTGGAAGGAATTTCAGTCATGCATGCCCTGGGAAATAGCTATTCTTGTTGGTGGTGGATTTGCACTGGCAGACGGCTGTGAGGTAATGCAGTTTATAGAAGATACTGAACAATCAGCATAACATACATCATGAAAAAGTCAGACATACAGTGAAATCACAGTTATTCTCTTGGTTTATCAAGTTATTCTGTAGCAATATTGGATGTGACAAACGTGACAAATATTTAAGACATTCAGAAAGCAAGTTTACAAAAAAGGTGTTTGCTTTGTCTTCAAAGACTATGCACGATGATGGCCACTGTTATTTAATTTAAACCTGATGGTAGTTGAAGTTGTGTAGAAACACTGTTTCCAGAATCTCAGGGTTAATGCCCCATGTCACTAAGGTATCTCTTATCTGGAGCCCTGCTGGCTGCTCCAGTAAATCAGGCAGGTTTGGGCCCAGACTCTGGTTGTGAAGCCTGGTACATGCATATCACAGTTTTCTGAACATGACTCCTCTAAACGATTCAAAGGTACAAATATAAATAAACAGAATATAGTTTGCAAGGGTTCCTATAGAACACCAGTGAATTAGAAAAATATGCTTAAATATATGTGGTAGGAATATTTCAGGTTTTTTTTCTTTTATACAAATACTTCACAATTAGCAGATTAGTAAATCTCTGTTCTACAACATTTCTTAAATTCTTTTCAGTTATTTGTTAAGCTTAATAATGTTATCATATTCCTTATGCAGGTTTCAAAACTTTCTGATTGGGTAGCAAGTAAATTGACCCCTCTAGGATCATTACCCTTGTGGCTGATTATCCTGATATCATGCCTTATTGTCACTTCAGTAACAGAAGTGGCCAGCAATCCAGCTACCATTACGATATTTTTGCCCATACTGTCTCCTTTGGTGAGTATAACACAGGTGATTTTTTTAATCACGATCTGCTCTATCATCCATGTAATAATGTAGCTGTTCAAAAACGCAGTTTTTAAAAGTTTCCGTAAAATACTTCATGTATTTTTTTCTGCTGTGCTGTGTTGTGCATTGTATATTTTGTCGTTCTGAGGCTTCCTTAGAAGAGATGCTGAAAATTTTGCAAAATTAGGTGAAAGTTCAACACTCAAATCAATGATGTTATTCCTATAAGCACTTAAAAAACACAGCTCTCTCGGTATTTCTTCAGGACCACATCTTCAGCAGAATGGTTGAGGCTGCAACTTTTAAGCTGCTACCAAAGAGAAGAGAGAGCCAATAGATGTACTTAACACTTAATTCTCATTTCTTCTTTCCTTAGTTCATTTGTGTCCTTTTTTCTCATCCTCATTATCAAAACACTCAGTTCTTTCTTCTTCTTCAAAACTTAATATCTTCTAGTCTGTAGAGTTTCGTCTTGGCCAGCCTAGAAGCATACTAATACCCTTTCCCTCTCTTACAAAGAAACCTTGGTCCTCACTACACTGAATTACTCCTATGTATTACATACAATATCAAACTTATCTTCTTTCTTGCATTGTTTGGTTTTTAGTGTCTGTGCAGTGCCCACACTCTTTGCAATAGTCTTATTTTATGGACTCAGCAACAATTAGAAAACATCAGATGTGAATTTAAGTTTCAGTAGGTAATCTGTATTAGAATCACCTTTTCTCTTCTGAAGCCTTCCCAGATGTAATCTTAAAAATGAGTTATCAGTAAAGCTTATTTCTCACTACTTAAACTGGCAATTCTGTTCACAGTTCATTTGTTTTAATATAATAGGCTTGTATCTATGTATTTCATTTGGCAAATGTGTCCCTTGACAGCTGTTCTCTGTTTTATGATAGGCTGAAGCCATTCATGTGAACCCACTTTTCATTTTGATACCTGCTACCCTGTGTACTTCCTTTGCATTCCT
This sequence comes from Piaya cayana, assembly GCA_013389865.1. NCBI lineage: Eukaryota > Metazoa > Chordata > Aves > Cuculiformes > Coccyzidae > Piaya > Piaya cayana. The sequence continues at coordinate 369,998 of WAAB01022674.1, forward strand.
GCTTCCTGTAGCAAATCCAGCCAATGCCATTGTATTTTCATATGGTCACTTAACAATTATGGACATGGTGAGTTGTAAGCAAAACTCCCCAAGGGGATTTTGCCATTTTAGAAACTTTCTTCAGTGTCTTGATGTGAGTTTCTGCTTTCTTTTTCTTCTCCTTTAGGTGAAAGCTGGTTTGGGCATTAACATCATCGGAGTTGCTGTAGTTATGCTTGCAATCATGACATGGATAGTGCCTATGTTTGATCTCTATACTTACCCAAGCTGGGCACCAATCATTTCTGCAAATAACACTGGGTTGTAAAAAAAAACCAACAAACTCCTGAGGATTAGGTTGTGTAGGTTTGTTTCTTTTCATTTCCATTGACATGTGATGAGTCATTTAAAATGCTTCTTGTCACCACAACAACAGGAATTCACATTACTATAAATGCCATATTTTACAGTCCTAGAGACTGATGATCCCATCTGAGTGAGTGTCTAATCAGGAAGAGTACTATACTTTCTCAATATCATAAAGTTAGATAAAATTTCTAATCTAGTTCAGCTAGTCTGAGTGTTTATATCTTCATGTTATGAAGGAAAAAATAAACATACATAGCCATTATCACTGGCAGTTTGCCCCTGTTCTCAGAGTAGTGGAATAATGAGATTCAGATTTTGTAGTTTTAAATACCTGTTATTACTATTACTTTGGTAATGTTGTCCAAGAACATATTTGTTTTCTCTTTTCTAGACTCAAACATTGCTTGAAATGGTGTTGTTCACATGAAAAATATCAGACAGGGGATTGTCTTGAACACACAGTTTACAGACCTGTCAAAAGTGCACAAAAAAAATGGAGAAGAGCAGTATGACCACTTATACAGCACTTTATCTATTAAGCACCTTGTAATCTGGAAGGAGAATATGTACTTAAACATATTTTTAGTCCACATCCTTCCAGGATGTCTCTGAAACATGTTGTTATTGTTGTCGTTTAGCATTTTTCTGAATAGACATGTATCGATAGATCTAAGTTGATCTATATGAATGGAGACTAATTTATCATCATACCTCTCTGCCAAAAATAGAGATATACCCCCCCCGGATGAATGAAGGCACAAGATAAAGTTCTGAAAATGTGATGCTCACTGCCTCAGTCAGGACTGCAGTGCATCTTCACCAGGAGGCTCATGATCTCTAAAGGACAGGTGGCAGTGAAGGTTTCTAGACTGTGTTAGTGTAAACACAAATCAGTGCAATGTAGTCAGAATGGAAGGTTGAAATTCAAAGATTTCTTCAAATAATGATGTTTTACATGGTTGTTACATGTTTTTCACTGTAAGGACTACAGTGTTGTTCTTTTTCACCTGTTGGGAAGGCCTGTGACAATTTGTAAAGAGCGTTTAGTTAATAGTCTGAAACAAATCTGAGTGCATTTATCGTGGGTCACTCCCTGGGGCACTTCTATGATGGCTGTAAACCTTAATCTGTCTTTTGCAGATACTGTAATTTATCCTAACAACGGCAACAAAAAAAAGCTTTTGTTTTTTTGATTAGATGGTTTACATCTATTTTTATAGTGCATATTTAAAGTAATGATGTCATTATTTCCAAAATGCCAGAACACAGTGTACAGGATTGTTGTACATGTATTTTGCTTCCATGAGCTATAATGAGTTATTAAAGAAGCACTTTTTCGTAATGATTATGTTTTTGTGTAAGTAATTCTATCTGTACACGACACCACATTTTTTAACCTGAGACTACTGTCTCTTAAGGATGGATACCTCCCTTTCCTTTTTCCTTTTCCTTTTCCTTTTTCTTTTTTTTTTTTAGCTTTTATACTATGCTTGGCCAAATAGGGCTACGTCTGTGAATAGGCCAATCAGGAGCCACCACTATGCAAATAATATTAACTAATGATTAGAGTTATCGCACTTTGCTAAATGAAGACATGAAGCTTCTGATTTATCAGGTACTAGAGGGAAATGCTTATGCAAGTAGATAATCCAGTATGCTTTCCAGAAGCTTGTGCAACATAGAAACAAGGAAGTCATTGTTTACGAAGGCCTTTGGTCCTGCAGGTATGGAGAGGAGAATCATCTAAGAGTGTTCTGACTTAAGGGTTCCCAGGTATCAGTTTTCAAGTTCTGTCAGTATTCCCAGGCTATTCAAGAACAGGAGAAACAGTGAATCATAGAATATTTGAACTGGAGGGATCTCAGAAGACCATCTCATGCAACCTCTTGCTCAAAGCAAGGGTAGCACTAAATTTGGACCAGGTTGCTCAGGGATTTGTCAAGTCACATCTTGAAAATCTCCAAGATGCAGACTGCAGAACTTCCCTGGGTAATGTTCACCAGTGCTTTACTGTCCTTGCAGTGAAACATTTGTCTTTAAACAAATAAACACATATATATTCATTTTAGTGGAATAGTATTTTTTCTCTATTTTATTTTTGATAGTTTTTTTCTATCTGTAAAACTTTTTTATTTTAAAGAAACATGAAAAAGCAGGCAGTCCTCTTTGTGGATTTAGGTTCACTACTCCCAGTGGATGTGATGTTCGAGTCTCCACTGGTCTGCTCTGCAAAGAGTTACCAGTATTATAGCCACACGGTAACTGTTGTTCAGCTGCAGGAAATTTGTCAACTGCTTATGAGCTGATTTTCAGCTGTTCATTGGCTTTACTTCTTGGTTTATTCATGGAATCACAGATAATAAGATAACAAAGGCCTATTTTGTCTGAAGGCTCACATAATGCAGACCAAGAATTTCCCTGAAAATACTTTTTCAGGGCAGACTGTGTGATAAAGTATCTTTGCAAACAAGAAAGAAGATTAAAATTGTTTGATGAAGGGTGCACTTTCAAAAACTATTTTCACTATAGTCTGTGTAAGCAGCAAATGATACGCAAAGAGAAAAGGGAGCAATTGTAAAGACTGCTAATACTCTATTGGGTCATGTGTATTTGTTAGTTATCAAAATGAAATATAGAATTATAAACAAACTGGTTTTCAGTGACCAGCACTGTAATTGTCATAACATGACAAATTAGTGACAAAAATTAAACAATCAAGCATGAGGTTTTTGACAGGTTGTATCCTGTAAGTAAACCAGTCATGAACTATGAGTTGGTAGTAGTGGGAATGTAGAGTTCCACTGGGACATTTTCCCCTTATTTAGCTAAAAGTTTAAGGAGCAGGTCAGACACAATCTTTGAACTGTGCTTTTATTATTGCTAACTTATTGAACTTACAAGCAACTGCAGTGCAGAAATAAATATTGCTAGAATACTCTTATCTGAGGGCATTGAAATGGATGAAAAAGAGAATTTCAAGATGGTTGGCTCTCTGGGTATCCAATGGGTGGGTTTGCCTCTGATCAGAGGCACCAAGCTCCATGCTGATTCCCAGCAGAAAATGAGCTTTTCATGTGTTGCTATTACATTCATTGTTTTGTTCACACTTCGTGAGTATTGTGAATAATGGTGGAAATGCGCCTATAATTATTTTAAGAGTTGATTAATATATAATGACTACACTATTTGTAAGTGGCATTGTGCATAATTTTCATATAAAATAGTGCAGTTCTTCTTTGTCTCAGCTGCGTCTAATTAGTTTACTGTATTGGTATATAGTATTTATGACTTACTATTTATTTTTGGTCCCATTCCTGCTGAATTAAATGGTGTCTTTGCCATGTACTTCATTAAGGCAGACGTGTCTTTGTTTTCCTTTTCTATGGCTATGCTATATTTACTATACTTTCACATTGCTTTTGAAAGATGTGCTTGTAGGTTACCAGAAACAAAAAACCCCAAGTGAACCCTGGAAAAATCTTCTTCATTGTTCTATTGCTATGATCAGATAGACAGACCAATCTTGCAGTATAAATCCTCTTGTGTACTTTTAAAATGAAATATTGGTGTTTGTTTACTGCAAGAGTCTTGCTTGTTTAAAGTTAACCAACCTGTAGCCTGAGGGCTTGCTAAGGAGCAGCGCAGCGCAACAGCTCAGGAAGGGTGTAGTGAAAAAAAAAAGCCTAATAATATAGATCTTGCAACTTTTTTACTATGTGTAGACACCAAGCCAGTTTGTGTACTAATTGCAACAATCAAAAGACTGTTGTATGTTGTCTGCCCTTCCTGGCAGGACTGGAAGTCTTCTCGTAACCCTTTAGATTCACAGAAGTCTACTCCTGCCGTTGGCAGCCCGCAGGATACTACCTGCCCCGACGGTGACTCTGCTCCCTCAGCACTCTTAAAGCTGAAGATATTCGCCAGGATCCAGGTTTGCATGGATTTCAGATTGCTTTGCAACTATTGGTGATAAATTATAACTTTGGTTACCAGCTTAATTCTTCGTCATCAAATGTCATTTGATGATTTATGTTCTTTAACAATTACTGAACTCTTTGCCAGTGTTAATACTTTCGCCACGCATTTTTGAAGCTGTTCTGTGTTATTTTACCTGCACAATTTCAATTTCTGTACAACTTTCCTTTACAATACTGATCTACTATTTCTAAAATAAATATTTTCCAAATGTTGCACAGTCCAATATGTAAATTATCATGTGCAAAAGTAAGAACTAAAATTGTGGTGTATGAAGAAAGGTTATATGTCAATAAAAGTGCCTAAGATTTCTTAAACCTTTTTTATTGTTAAAATATGTCAACACCTGATATAAATGGCAAAGAAGAGTACCTGCTGAGAATAGTTTAGACTTATAGGATGTAAAAAAAGTCCACTTTTAAAAGAATTCAAAAAAGACAAAGGTCTTCAGCTGTTTTATAGAACAGCTAAGGTAAAAATCTAATCTCTGCTAAGTTCTTCTACAAAGAGAATAAATGTATCAGAGTCTTTAACTGCTTGGTGCTTCATTAGAAAATCACACAGCACTACATATACCTGTGAAAAATAGTCCCTGAAAGCTTGCTACTTGATTCAGTACCCCTTGAAGTCAGGAAGAATCATTTTAGGTCAGGATGCCAGAGCAGACCCACAAGGATGGCTGGAAGAGTTCCTTCTGAGCATTTCATTTGCCTGTCCTTTGGTGAAGGACCTCAGGTTCTGCCACATTCAGTTGTGGCAAATGCGGAAACCCAGGTCTCAAGTTCCAAGAGTGGGCTTCAGATTGTTGTCCTGAATTCTCTAAACCACTGTACAAATTATGGAGAAAGGCTAGTTACCACATGAGAGTTAAAGAACCAGCAAGGTGATATGGCCAAACTATCCTTCACAGAAAGGGTTGTTAGGCACTGGAACAGGCTGCCCAGGGAGGTCATTGACTCGCCTTCCCTGAAGGTGTTTAAGGTGCAGGGTGTGGGTGTATGAGGTACTGAGGGGCATAGTTTAGAGATTGGTGGGAATGATTGGACTCCATGATCCGACGGGTCTCTTCCAACCTGGTGATTCTATGATTCTATGATTCTATCCAAAATAAAATAGTAATGAAAAACAAGTGTCTGAAACTATGTTCTCAGGCATCGATCCAAGAGTGCTGCAGGCATTTTTATGCAACCTGCTTTCTTCACTTAGAGATTTCTGTTTCCATCCACCAACATCCTTTAACAACAACACTCAAAGCATAAAACCTTCTTTTGTGATGCCTTCTCAAACACTGTTCTGTTTGAACCCACACCTTTACATTGCAAAAAAGAGCCCAATTGTACCAGGCTATAAGATGCATTTTCCTCCTGAAAGACTGCGTAGTCAACAAAGAAATATTGGTGAGACGCAGAAGGATAGCTATGAGCCCATAGCATGGGCATTCAGCTCTGAGGGGAAGGTCTGGGTCTGGCATCTGGGACCACAATCACACTTCTGCCCTTGCTTCCTGGGACTCCTCCAAGGAATGGGGAGAGACCTTCACCCTGGGTAGCTGAGGGTGAGAACATCTTGTTGGAGCCCCATAAAAAGACATAGGCACAGTGGCATTAGAAGGCTATTAGAAATAGGTTTTAACACAGGATTCACTAGGAGTTATAAGGCTAAGAGGCTCAGTGTTTACACTGAGCATCACTGAAATAAACTGTTCTTCACCTCATATTTTGCAATTCGTGATATATGATGTCCATCTTCATCTGTGTACTCATGAATGTAGCTAGCAAAACAAACATAAAATGTCAAATGTACACTAAAGCTACTCAATTGTTTCAGGTATGTATAATTAAGCCACAAAGATTTGATAGTTTTTACTTTCTATTTAGCTCAGTAGAAATAAACAGAATAAAAGTCTCTTGTTTATTATAGCACTTGCTTGAGTGCATAACAAATGGCAAAAGCATTTTCTGCTCTCCTAGATGATTTCTCTGAACAACTGCCCTTTATTGGAATTTTATATTGCCTTGCAAAACTCTGCTTCTTATTCTAAAGAAAGAAAAGGAAGAAAACGAAGAAAAGAAAGAAGAAATGAGAAGGGCAAGGGAACAGGCAAGGAGGAAAGGAAGGGATGGAGCACATGCATGAGAGAGAGAGAGAGAGAGAAACAAAGAAGCTAACCTACAATCTGCAGTTCTCAGTCTCACCTTTCAAAACCGGTAACGATCCATGTACAAGACTGACAACATTTGCTGACATCCTTCACAGATTTGAAAAGTTCAGTTTGCATAAAATAGAAACCCACATGCTGGCCAGTTCTTTCTTTAGCTGCTGTTATAATGTGTTGGGGAGAAGGAAATGGATGGCATAGATAGTACCATAATTTTCCTTGTTCACACTGTGAAAGCAGATGGAATTTTGCACCCATTAAGAACAATTCTTCAATTCCAATAAGTCATTAACTTATTCCTGTCTGCACTGCATTTTCAGCGTAGGAGTTCTGGAATTCATGGCTTAGACAATGTCTCAAGAGTGATATATTTGACCACTTATCAAATTCTTAGGTGTGGAGCACAATTCATATAATAATGAATCGTGACTAAAGCCTTAAACTAAGAGCCAAACTTCCAGTGCCCTCCTGCAGCCACTTACCTTTTCGCTCTCAAGTTATGTTGCACTTTACAGGCCACATGGATAAAATAGATTGTATTGTGTACGATACTGACAAGGTCACTGAAGGCTACGACTTGAAGTTGCCAGGAGCACTATGCAGAATGAATCTCCCCTAAGAACACTGGGTCTTCTTTGTCCACATTTAAGAAATTTCAAACTATCTGTGATTTGAAGCTGTGGGGGTGTTTTCATGACAAGTAGACAGTGTTAGCAGATAAGTAAAAAATACTAAGAAAACAATAGTGCTAATTACTGTATTGTATAGGACCTTAGCAAAATTGTGAGCATTTCTTAGTTTAGCAAAGAAAATGAAAGTAAAAAACCTTTTGAGAAACTGGTGACAGTTGAAAATCCCTCTCATTTTACTCATAAGAGTAGTTGTAAGTCCCTTCAGTGTGATTACCCAGGGTTGTGAGCCACATCCTGCTGAAAGACATTTGACAATAAAATTCATACACTTTTCCTACATAAATAAAATCACATCACTTGATTATGGTTGCAAATTAAATAGAACTGTTTCCCAAAATACATGCTCCCCTAGGATAAAATGATGCATCTCAGCAAGACCAAGCAATTCATTGCCAGTATTATGTTGCCTTCTTCCTTAATTGTGAAAATAGCTAAAGACTGGTTGGAATGAGATATTGGTTTGGACTTTTTCCACGTTTTTTTCCTGTGGCTACTAAGACCTCAAAGCATAGAAATAGCAAAATGTTTTTGTAACTACTTATTACTACAGATTCAGAAGAGAAATATTTCTTTGCAATTTTGATTATATCCAATACAGTAATGAAATTATATTAACAATACTTGTAAATGTAGTAAAATAATGAAATGTTTTGAATTCATTTAACATAATAGCAGCATTATCACCTGTAAATGCTAATAACTTCAGAGGTTCTACTTCAGATAGAAATTAATGGTTAATGAGAAAAGAGGTTTGCATTCAGGTAAATGCCAAGTTCATCTACTGAATCATCTGACAAAGTAAACTTTGAATAGCACATTACAGGAAGTTGTGTAATGCAGATTCTAAACGCTAACACACTAGCTAATTTTTTCTCACATAAATTAGTCTGAGCTAGCACCAGAGGACTCACTGACCAACTGATCATTGCCCTTTATATAGGGCTTTAGAGTTACCTGGTTTTAATGCTTGGAGCTGCCATTCTGTCCCTTACATAGACTCTGCTTTCTAGTCTAAACAACTAAGATGTTTCTGTATGTTCCTGGACATGATACCAATAGCCAGGCATGGGTAGAGAAATCAAACATGTGCATAGAGATGAACTATAACTTACTCTGTGTGTCTGATGAGATGTACTGCTCACATATTTAGCTATGTATTATAATAATTTATTTTCTAAACATTTTTTTTGTCCTCTTCTTGACACTTTGAGTTACATCCCTCCTGAACACAGGCTCACCCACAGTAGTGGGTATACCTAATAATAGGTAGATATACCCAATAAATCTATGTAAGGACCCATCATTTCCAAGTGCAGTGGAATAATTATCACAAACCTCACAACTCTGTTCATACATCCCAAAATAAAGATCTTTTTCTTTTTTAACTCTTTTTGAAGAGGGTAGGGTAGGGTAGGGTAGGGTATTTCAGTGGGAAGGTACTTAAAACAATCATCAAGTCCAACTGCCTGAGCAATTCAGGGCTATCTTGCCCTGTTTGGGATCACTATGGACCTTGGGCTTTTTCTGTGCTGTGCTCTCCAGTTAAGAAGTCCTTAACTTGATTTCACTAAGTCTTTAACCTCATGAGATTCAGCAAGGCTAAGAGCAAGTTTCTACACCTGGGTTGGGGCCGTCTCCAGTATCAATACAGGCTGGGGGATAAAGGGATTGAGAGCAGCCCTGCAGAGAAGGACTTGGGGTACTAGTGGATGAAAACTGGGACATGAGCCAGCAATGTGTGCTTGCAGACCAAAAGGTGAACCATATCCTGGGCTGCATAAGAAGAATCATGGCCAGCAGGCCAAGGAAGATGACTCCTTTAATCTGGTCTTGTGAAACCCCACCTGGAGTACTGGGTCCAGTTCTGGAGTTCTTAACATAAGACAGACACGGATTGGTTGATCCCAGGCGAGGGCCACGAAAATGATCAGAGGGATAGAACAACTCTCCTATGAGAAAAAGCTGAGAGAGTTGGTATTGTTCAACCTGGAGAAGAGAAAGCTCTGGGAAGACTGTATTGCAGCTTTTCACTATATAAAGGGGTCCTATGAGAAAGATGGAGAGAAACTTTTTACCAAGGCTTGTAGTGACAGGAAAAGAAGCAATGGTTTTAAACTGAAAGAGGCTAGATTTAGATTGGATATGAGGAAGAAATTCTTTATGGTGAGGGTGGTGAGATATGGAAACAGGTTGCTCAGAGAAGCTGTGGCTGTCCCATTCCTGGAAGTGTTCAAGGTCAGGTTAGATGGGACTTTGAGCAACGTGACCTACTCAAATATGGACTAAATCATCTTTGAAGGTCACTTATAACTGAAACCATTCTGCAATTCTAAGTCCCCATTTTCTACCTGTAGATTTGATTTTACCTGGCTAAATACAGATCTCTACTCTTACCTAATCTAAGTCAATGTTTTGGGGTATTTTTCATTTCAGATCGTTTACCTAATTTAGTGATACAGTTTCATATTTCTGTATTTCCATTATCTGTAGATTTTATTATATAATTCCCTAACACATGATCTAAATCACGGTATAAACTAATGCTACTGGAATCCTGGAACCTCAGTACTCAGCAAGGCAGATTATTGGATATATTCCTCCACTTTTTTTTGGAAAGTGAACTCTGCTTATTAAGTGCAGATTTGGAACAGAGATATATGCCCACACTATATGCTTTTCTTAAGGTCACATCACCCTAATTTACTTAGGAGAATATAAAGGAACAAAAGGCTTTCTGCAACCAAGAAACATGACTTTTATTGCTTCTTCATCTACTAGACCAGGCAAAGTCACTGGGTAGTCAGAGAACTAATTGCTTTCTTTGACATGACTTGCTCATAACAAATTAGTGTTGATTCTTTCTTACCACGTTGTTATCCTCTAAGCACTTAAAATTGATTATTTAATTTCTTCTTTCAGTAGCTTTCTGGATATCGGAGTGAGTTTGACGCATTTAGTTGATCTTTCTTTGCTCCTATCAGACCTCATCATTTGCTATGAGGTCTCACTAAGAAATGCTAATTACTCAGAAATTTTTTCATGTAAATCCCTTAAGTACTGAAGAGGGCAAATTTGATCAGTTAACCGTATCATACCTATCTAAATATTCCTTCACCTTTTCTTTTCCTGTTCTGACTTGCTTTCAATATCCCTGATAATTTCAATGTATTCAGTATCTAGTCACAACTGACCTTTTTTATGAGAATTAAAACAAAAATTAAAGGTTTGAAGACTTTGTCTGCTCAGTGACATCATTAATTGCTGCTCTTCCCCGTAAGTTATGGCCCACACTTTGTGTTACATCTAATGCATGTGTTAACCAACCTTTTTTCTTATCTTTTATGTCCTTTGCTACTTACAATGCATTTTGAATATTGGCTAGGGAGGACTCTGAAAATGCAGAACCAGTAAGTAGCTACCAGTAAGCAGTCCTAGTTCATGGCTTTTGCAGAAGTGTGGGCATTATGGGATATCTAGACTTCAGGATCCTGTCATTGCAAAAGCAATAGGAGCCCAGATGTGGTACTCTAAGGTACTCCAAGGTACTCCATGACTCTGTTCCTCAAATGCACAGAAAAGTGAAATGGATGTAATTTGTCACTGACTTTTTAAGGGAGACAGGGTAATTCTATTCAATTTATCTGCGAAAAAAACAAATTACCCTGTGAAGTTTCATCAGAAGTTTCATTAAGTTAAGTTCTACAGTTTTGTTTTTACTTCTACATAAGGCAACTGTGTGGTTTAATCAACGGCTTCTCATTACCCAGTTTCTTTCTCATTGGGCCACTTGTGCTAGAGGAATTTTGCTAAAGCGAAAATAGAAGAAGCACTCTCAGTGTGAAGAGACACAAAACTGGGCTTTTTGTCACGTTGTGATTTTTTGCTTCAGGATGAACATCGTTATCAAACTAATTATTCAGTTGCATCTTGGGAGTTCTTTAAACAGATGAGCAGAAACTTAAAGGTGTCTACCTAGGATGTACTGGAGGTGCAATTTTGTCTATTTTATTTCTGAGAAGCATCTATACTTATCTATGCTTTGCTGGCTTCACAGAACCGTGAAGAAGTGCCTCCAAGAAGCAAGCAATGGCGTCTAAATTATTTAAGAAAACATTTGCAGCACAATAATGACTACCAACCCATCTCAAGAATAAAGGTCAGTAAATCTATTAAGGTCCTTGAGCTTTGCCTTTCTGATATTTCCAATTCTTCTAGCTCATTTCCCTTTTATTTTTAAGAAAGGTAATATAATCTGACCTTGAATTTATTAATTGCCTGTGCCACTAATTGGACTGCAGGTAGCAGTTACAAAAACACAAAATGAAACTAAATAGTTATCCACATAAGTTTTTGAGTTTCAGTTTTAATTTACATTGCCTCAGCTAATCACAGTTAAGTGAAGCGAATATGCCACTTTATGTATTCGGTTATAAATACATTATCATCAGAATCTGTTTGATGGATCTATGACCAAATAATAAATTATATTCATCTAGCAACATGGTACTCACCACTCCACTCTCGCTGGCAAAGACCTAATCTACAGAATTTTACAGTGTAATGGCTAAGAGAGGACCCTGAGGTAGGATACATGGGTTTCTCTTCACTGTTATGCTATTGCCTCATGTTAAACAGTATCTCAGCTTCCTGTGCCTTTTTAAATTTTTTTCTGGCTGTATCACCACTATCAAAGATGATGGGAAAAATACCTCTCTCTCACATTCTTATAGGAGACTACAGATATTCAGAATCTGTGGAATACTATTAGAGTTAGAATTAGTATTTTCATTGGAACAAGGAGAAAAGCCAGAGAAAAAGAATTTTCTGAAGATCATAAAAAGGTATATGATGTGTTGAAACTGAATTCTTTTGTTAGACCTTTAAATAAAATAAAAATTCTCTCCTGTTGGGATACTACAAGTCAGTACATCATACCACCTTCCACCTTTAGAGAAACGCAGGCAGCTTCAGGGTGAAAAGTGTAAGATCTACAGTAGTAAAAGGTGCAACACTTACTTCTTCTCCTGGTCAGAATACTCAGTACCTGGAAAAAAATGCATAGAAATGCATTATTGAGAAGGATGGCATGGTTTAAATAGATGGAATAATTAGGAAAAAAATGATGCAGTACTGTGCAGGTGCAGCTCAAAATGTTACTGCTTCATTCCACATAAGCAGACCACCAGTACTAATACTCACATCTACATAATGTATCAACAACAAATACTAATGGTCAGCACAGGACTTGCTTGCCTTAGCCAAATTGTTCAGTCATATAAATGGGCTTTATGTTACCTGATCTTGACTGGTTTATACAAAGTTGCTTGCTCAACCCATACGTACACTCTGAAATGAATGTGATTGCAAAGAAATATGGAAATATGGTATACCACCTGCTGATAACTGAGTAATGCATCAATTATAATTCTGCTCAAAAAAAAATAAAGTGTTTCTTTCAGTGTTTTACACTATCTCAGGTGAGACTTATGTTGAGGGTGATGGATGATGTGGTAGTATTGTATATTATCCAGGTCTCTCAATAACAAAGTAAACTAAGGTTAACTGTTCCACAGACTGAGAACTACCCATAAGTGACAGCCTCCTCTTGAGACAATCAAGCCCAGTAGGACCAGACATGATCCCTAGACCTCAAGTTTTGAAGCTAATAGATAAAGAAAACCTCAAATCCCTTTTAGCAACTAAACCAAGCAATGTTGTAAACTTCCCTATGGGCTGGTTGGCTTTCCTAGCTAGATCAGTTTTCAGTTAGTTTTTATTAAAACAATCCTTTCTTCTGTATTGTCACACTTCTTTCACTCTGAAAGAAATATTCAAGTACATGCTCAAAAGAGGAGGCCTTTGTGTAGAGATCTCTAAGGAGACTGGATTAGGGTTTGGCTGATGTTGTTCACGTGTGCACAAACCAGCAGGAATGCTTCATTATATAAAAATGTTAATAAATCCTGAATTTCCAACAGCTCTAATAACTGTTTCTTTGGTCATCATGGCTTTTGCTCTGATGTGACCCACAATCATGGCAGCTGATATTAGTGCAAATTCCCTACCTACACAGGTGTGCTAGCATGTGGAGACAAAAAGAATGTTACTTATTTAAAACACTGTCTTCTTGATATATCCCTTGAAGACATAATTCCAAGAAAAGTTGATCATAACCATCTGAAAGGATCTCACAGGTGGAAAACTGAGCTCTGTGAATAAATACTCTTTATTCACAGAATATGATTTAAATTAATAGTCTCACTTTGTGACAAACCAGTGTCTTAGTACTATCAGAAGAATTACTGCTCTGCAAGAATTCAAGACTGTGCAATGTTGTCAGCACTGAATGGAAATATTATTTTCTTGACTTATAAAACTTAAAGTCAAAAGGTGACTTCCAATCAAACAGTTTGTCTAGTCTGTCCTTAAACATTCTAGAGACAGGAGTTTACCCTTCAATACATGCAACATTAACAACCCTAACTATCCATGGGTTGGATTATATTTGAAAAGAGCACAGCTCTTTCATGGTTCTGTGTTCATGTAAAGAAAGACATTCTAAATCATGAGCTTTACTGGAAATAGATTAAAGTTCTATGGTAGGGTGCATTTTTTTGTTGTCATTCTAGTCACTTGGGTTGAAGCTGGATGAGAAAAGTATCCTTGTACTTAAAGAAAAGGAGGGGCAAGAAAAAGTAAGTACTGTCATTTATGGTAAGCAAATGACAGATACGAGAAGTCTAACTTTTTCATAATAAAGTGGAAGAATTAAACATATAAGCACAGACAGAATCTCCAGGAATCCTAATCTGACAAGCTATGGCTATATTTCAACAACAGCAGCAACAAAATATTGACATCACATGAATGTGCATTAGTAATCCCTTTTATTTGATTCTTTTTATCAAATAGAGATCCAAAAGATATAAACTATTAGTTATCTGGATGTTAGACTGCAGATACAGCAAGAATTCTGCTCAGTGTTTAAAACTGAAAAAGTTATTGGGGGAAGGAGAATAACCTAGGTATATTTTCAATATATTTTGGTAAAAAGTACTTTTGAAGAAACAACATAAGGTGTCTTCAAGAAACAGCAGGACAGTATTTGCTATAGGGCTTGTCAAACTGCTTATCACAGGTTTATTCCAATATTCATCTGGGTACGCTGGCTTGAAAACAGGGCATCATGTCCTTAGAACTAAATAATTTGTAAGTGCTTTACTGGATAGCAGCCAACGATACCAGGCAAGATAAAGCCCATTGAGCTTTTAATGTTGCAGTTCTATATTTAAAATCTACAGATAACTTAATTTGGATATGCCCAAGGGCATCTTAATCCATTTATCATATTTGGGAACCTACTCAAGTGTTTACCTTTCTATTTATTATAAATAGATTTACTCTGAAGACCATGATATTTGTTACCTTAAATTCCATCCATCCTGTAGGGGATCCAGCTGCGTGACAGGATGAAGTATTGATACAGACACTCTCTTTCAGATATTCAGATATGGTACAGATATTCTCTTTTAGTAGCAGTGATGATATTTTTAAGCTCAAAGATGATCTTCCTCGGTTGTTTTGGCTTCCCTCACAATCACAGAAACTGTAGCTACACAAGTAATGAGGAAAAGGAGTTAAAGTTTTTTTTCAAAAATTTTCTAAAAGCTGTAAAATAATGGCCAGAGGCAATTGTTCTCCTGTTTCCTGTTTCTATGACTCCCTGTCATGTGTACTTGATTTTGTTTCTGTTCTTGGCCAGACTCTGGGCTGCTTACCCACTTTGTACAAACAATACATTTAACAAAAAATAACTTGAATTAATATTTAAATAAAGACCTAGGTCCAGAGGCAGATACAGAGTGCTGGTACTTTACCCCCAAAATAGTATGTTTCATGATTAAGAGTCTGGGAAAGCAATTTGAAATAAGCAGTGGAGTTTGCATCATAGACTTGAAAGGGGATTCTAGTAGAGTCAAATTGGAGATAAGGACACCATATTCAGAAGAGGAACAAACAGCTCTTGTATAATCACTTTAAAATATTATAAACGTAGAAGTCCAAATTGCTTTTCCATTAGAAAAGGTCAAAAAGATGCTAGTGTCTTCTAAGGAGCATTTTCCTTACAATATTGTGAATATGGCTTAAAGAAAAAAAACAATATACATAGACTTTTGAGAACTCTTCTCCAAACCCTGCTGGATGTCCATCACCAGTGATACATTTAACTAGGTGCTTTTCCTCTTCCCAGGCTCCTGCAGACTCCTCCAGTCACCTGAAAGTGCTTGGCTTGTGTTTCAATCACTTCCTGTCTTCTACATGTTCTTTTCCTTCTCATCAACCTCTTCTCATTCCTTTTATCACAAGATCTGGGGTCTTTATCTCTCTCACTTTCTCCTTCAGCTTACCTCTTCTACACACACTGTGCAGAGCACAGGCAACCAGCTGGAAGCTGAAAGGGCACAGGACCTCTTCTCTGACCCCATCACAGCCTGAGAAGTGCAGGGTTTCTTCCTGCAACCCTTGACAGGAGGTAACTGTCCATAAGCTGCTATCAATTAAATGCAATAAATGAGCATGTATGTGTTTAGACAATTGCAGTGCAACCACATTCTGATACCTGCAGAGGCCCACCTGAGCTTTTTATCACAAATAAATTAATCAAGAACAGCTCATCCGTATAAAAATATTGTCCCTAGCATTCAACCAAGAACCATGCTGTTTTCAATACCATGATCAGCGGAATCATCTCTTCCACTGCAAATTATAACTGCCTGAAGGCAGCTTTAATTCATCTATAAAACTTTTCATGTCTCCATGTAAAATTATAGAGACTATAAGCAAGCTGTTGCTTTTAACTGAGGTCATTAAAAGCTATTTTGTAGCCTCTTTTGCTCACTTTCCCTTTCTTTACATGTAAAAGATAAATAATACACCTCAAAACCCACAATTGCCTTTCAAAAGAAATAAAAATCTAAGGTTCACCAAGCAGAAGTATGGGCTGAAATAGAATCTGAGATATTCAAAAGTCTGGTATTGAAACAGAGTGATGTTTTTCTCTGCATGAAATTCTTGTCACTACATTTTAGCCATTTGCAATACTAGTAGAGGTGTTTCAAATAAGCCACTTGCCTGGAGTCCCTTTCCAGTTGAAAGGGAGAGATGCCACCAGAAGTTTCATTCAACTTAGCAGCTATCCTACAGAGCACAGTTTCACCCTCTGAAATGGCTTCTTCCAGAGGCAAGGGAGAGTGACTGGCAAGAGGATGCTTTAGCTAAGATGTTTAAAAGTAAAATGACTGGAAATTTAGCCTACTTCTAAATAGTCCCTCAAGCTATTTATTACAAAAAAATCAAGAAACATAAACTGGATACACCTGGAGTCAAAAGTCGTCAATTCAAAGTTCCCCACAGCTGCTGGTAGGTTGCAGAGGGTGTCAAGGCTGTGCAGATCCTTATCCTCAATACTAATAAGCATGGCTGTAGTCTGAGAGTAAAACTCAGTAGCCCTAGAGCTACTGGTTATTGCCCTCTCCATTTTTTTTGGCTACAAAGACTCTCCTGGCAATACTGCAATGTTATATATTTTATTACTGGGTCTTTATTCGTCCCTACCTGCAATTCCTTTAGGGCATTTTGTAGTTTAAGACAGGTAAGAGAAGCAACTGATAGTCAGTAAACTATAATGATTTTCAGGGAGCATAAGGCTCCTGAAATGATCATTGTCAGTTGGTTTAAATTACAGATATCTTCAGGCTATTCTATCAGTGTCTGGATTTCTCAGTGTCATGAGAAAAAAAAAAATCAAGGCTATTTTCTCCTCTGCTCAGTAAAAGGAAAAGAAAATTTCTCCCTGTGGGTGAGCTTAAGACAAAAAAGAAAAGGGAAAAAAAAACCTTTTCTCATTAATTTTGTTCATATGAGCAAGACATCAAACTCTTAAGCAATCACATTAGAATCTTTTTATGCGGTCTCCATGGCTGTGAAGAAACAGAACAGACAGAGATGTGTACAGCCTCACACAGCTCACACTGTGGTCCCAGCTTGCTTCGAACACTACTCCATCAATCCTGATTCATAAAGGCAGTTTAAGAGAAGGAGGGAGAAAGTCATTACTGATTGTTTAGTGTTTCAGCCTAAGTTATGTTCTCTCAGAAATAATTTTTCATCCCACAATGAGTCCACTAAATAGCATTTATTAAAAAAAGTTTCAGAGGTTTTTTTGATTCTGTCATCAGACTTCATTGTACTTCTCTAACATTCACTAGCAATTTATTTGACCATATGCATTACATTATGTACCTGCTAGCCAAAGAACTCTTAATAAGTGAAAGTGACAGAAAGACAGAAAGTCTGAGCTTAGATGACCAGTTATTTTCTCCACAGAATGCATAGCTCTAATTTTAAGTCATATCATATTAATTTGCTTTTCTTTCACAAATTATTTTTAGTTCCAGCCCTTTCAGATTGATGTGTATAGATATAAAACAAGGCAGGTGCATGAGCTCCCTCCTTTTTATTCCTCAGTATTTCATCTGAATATTTTCCAGTAATAAAAGTTAGAGCCAACAATGAAATTTCAAGGCAGGATTTCACAGTACCTCTTTGGAGATATATTTGTATGATTAATAATGATTTTAGAATTACAGGATATGAATCAGCCTCTATGTCCTGATGATTGGCTCTTTGAGAAGAAAAAATTATCACACGAGGGGGAAAAAGTATTTATGAAAAATTACTGGAAGTGGTTTAAAGCAATCTACTTGCTGACTTAGTTAGGCAATCATCACATCTATGGTCTAAGAAAGAGAGATTTCTGGTTTGTCTTCAGAACGTGACTCCTGAGCAGGTCATTACTCCTTCTTATGCACTGGACACTTTAACTGCTCACTGAAATGTGTAATTGCACACACTGTATTCCAGTGCGTTCTGTGATACAATTTATGCTTGCTTTTCATTTGGCTATAGGACTTATCTAGAGAAAAGTAGGGATGGACATATTCAATTAGCTTCCTGAAATAGTGTCATTGTTTCTTTCTCCTACCTTTTTATCCATGGACATTTTCCCAATCATTTTTAGTTACTGCCTCCTGTGGTCTTTTGTAGCAGACATGCTGATTCCTTAATTAAAATTGCATGCCAGGAAGTAAGTAACTGCCAGCTGAATGCTTGCCTCCTACTGTTGCATTCTGTCAGCTCAGGGATGGTTTTCTTTCTCCTCCTCCCTTATTATTTTATTTTTAAGAAAATGTCAGCTGCTGTTTCTGAAAGTAAATTTGGGAAATTCTGGAAAATGCACTTAATCTGGTGATTAAATCTACAAAATGTCATTCTCTTTTTTTTTGCAGAAGAAAAACATGAGCACATTAGAAGTATGAAGGCAGTTTTCTGGATCTGAATAACCTGAAGACTAGGCAAATGAATACTTGGATAAAAACAGACAGACAAAACAGAGTGGCTTATACTGCAGTTTGATACCCATCAGGGGACATATTTATGGAATATTCTGGAATGAAGCAAGAACCTCCCATCCGACTCCCTAGATATTTCTCTGTTTCCCTGGAGGTAAATCTTGTTCAGAGAGGAATGAGGAATGTGAACACATGCCTGAAGCTTCCTAGGCTTTGAGAAGAGTTGCAGAACACCAGTTGGTCTTAGAGAACACAGAGATGAGGTATACGCATCTCTGCAAAGCAAAGAGGCTTGCACGTTAGCAGCATCACTACGGGCTTTTGCCAAAAGGGCCATGGCAGCAGGAGGCTGGCTGCCCCATGCTAGTTTCCATCAGGAGGCTGCTACCTCATCTTAGCACCTCTGTACTTAGCTTCATCAAGGATTTTTCCCTTTGAAAAACAATCACACCACCTTTGCTCTGAACCAAGGTGGGGTGGAGAGTTAGAAGGCTTTTCTAGAGTGGGAAGTTTGTAGACACAATAATTAGGACCAGAATTAGGCTCTTGAATGCCTTGGGTAGAGACCAAGACATCCGCTCTTCTCTGCCTACAGCAAATATTTGTTGATTTTGACACAGTTTCTCACAGCATTCTGCTATGGAAACTGTCAACCTCTGGCCTGGACAGGTGCACACTCTCCTGGGGGGAAAACTGGTTGGATGTCCGGGCCCAGAGAGTGGTGGTAAATGGAGTTAAATCCAGCTGGAGGCCAGTCACAAGTGGGGTTCCCCAGGGCTCAGTGCTGGGTCCAGTCCTGTTAAATGTCTTCATCAATGACCTGGATGAAGGCATTGAGTGCACCCTTAGTAAGTTTGCAGATGACACTAAGC
>WAAB01022674.1:389872-403097 GCA_013389865.1 Piaya cayana
GATTCACCTTCCCTGGAGGTGTTTAAGGCATGGGTAGACAAGGTCCTGAGGGACATGGTTTAGTGTTTGATAGGAATGGTTGGACTCAATGATCCAGTGGGTCTCTTCCAACCTGGTGATTCTATGATTCTATGATTTCCACCATTGTTTCCCATGATGTCAGACTCAGACAGTTGCATTTGTTGCTTACAGGAGACGCTGTAAGAACAGAAGCCTTCTTGCAAAGAGAGGCAACAGTTCCCACTGTCCTTCTAGTTCTCTCTTTCTCTATTTTCCTCACTCTGTGAATATAAACTCAGTTACTGTTCCAAAGCTTTCCAGGTATGTAAAGGGGTTTGAAACAGGCTGGTTTGTTTGCCCTGATGAGTGGAATCCATCTCTACGTTGGCTGCCTGAGAGTCTGAAATTTCATCTTTGCTATAATTAGAACACTCTTTCCAGCACAGACTAAGACTCGGGGCACATACCAAAGCACTCAAGCAGTCATGGTCTTTGGCTTTCAGTGATTTTTCAGGCTCACCTCATTGCTATGAGCAAAAACAGATGTGTTATAATACAAGAACAGCAAAATTCTAAATTAAGCATCTGTTTTGCCACATCAGTATGTTTGCAATGGCTTATACCATACTGCATTTACAATAATTGCTGAGAACCATTGATGTTAAAAACGACAAAGAGTAAGAACCACTTGCTTCCACATAACTTGTGCTCTACCAGCTCCCAAGAACAGAGGTGCTGGGCAGCCAGAGGCCTTAGCAGTTTGCAGTTCATCTGTGCGCTCCATGGCTTCTGGAGAGAAACAAGAGCTTAATAGCTGTAATCGCTGGCTATCTCACCATTTCATATCTTCAGGGTATGTATATATTTTTATATAACCACCTTTGTTATTAACACAGAGTAAAATTTGACACTAGGAAACTCAACACGAAAGTTCCCATTGATTTTAACTAAGTTAGGATATCAACTTAATATTGTAAACTTGGGAAGCAAAGCAAAGATTTTAGAGGCAAGTAACATCTTTTATCACAGTAACTGGAAAAAAAACCAGGTAAAACTCTGTGTGCACAAGGTTTATAGCTCATATTGCACTAGGTTAAATATCTGAAGTTAAAATGCACATGAACATAAGCTAAACACAGCAGGACTAATATTTTAACTAATCCTCAAATTAATCACACTTTTCAGAATAAAATTTGAAAATACCACTTATTTCAGACTTCCATTTTTAGGTTGAAACTAAGGAAGCACAAAGCTCCAATGAAATGAAAACACTGAAAAGTAAAATAAAACAAAGACTAAAAAAACCTTTGTGACTTACTCTAGGTTATTTTCTATGCCTAAGATATGACAGTGCAAATTGAAAACCAGCTATGAACAGATCCTCATGCAGATGAGACAGCAATGGTTCTCTCTTGCTCTGGTTTATATTTTAGTTACAATTTTCCGTGTTTACTGCAAGCAGGTAGGAGCAAAGATCATGAGTTCAGATGTCTGGCTGCATTCAAATTTTCTTGAGTTTGAATTCCAGTAAGGAGAAAAGGAGCAGAGAAAAACATGGATAAATACACGATAAAATTCAAAATGAAACTTTTGAAAACTAATCATGGTTGCTAAGTAACAAAAACATGCTTAACCTTTGCTAATGATTAAATAATCCTCAAAATTCACATAAGCCAGGAAACAATAGAAAAGGAGTTTTGCAGACATTCTGTTGTTTGGGGAGTTTTCCAGCTTGCTTACACTTTCTGATCCTCTAAATTTTGTAACGAGATAAGAGAGAGGAAATTACCCAGATTACTGAACTAAAGAAGGTGTTGTTCCTCCATGAAATACTAGCAAGTAATATTTGTGTTCTGAAGATATTTTTTTTCCCCTGAATGATACATGAAATAAGATCTAAGCCTGAATATACAAAGCTTACTTTAGGGCAAGAGCCTGTTTTTGCAAGGTTTATGTCACCTACTAATCACTGCAAAGACACTGTGTGTAACCTTCACTTGGCCTGTTAAGAATCAATCAATGATAAGAGTCTTCCGAAAATATATTCCCTGTCAGGTCTTTATCCTTTTTACCTAAGCATAGATAATCACAGATATTGCTTAAATGCTATTATTTCTGCCCTTAAAAATGTCTTACTGCATGCATTAATGTTAAACCCAGTCTATCTCATCTGCATATCTTTAACTTCATTTATAAAGTCTTCATCACTATGCTTTGCCAATTTTCTTGCAAACTTCTCACAGAGTAGGATATGAGGGATTAAATTACTTCTCTCTAAATGTCAAGCTGTTAGATAATCCAAGGTTATACAGTGAGGTACTAGCTTTAGGCTATGAAAAACTTGTATCAGCTTTATCTTAGATATCCATGATACCATAGCTCAATCCACCACTATCAATGCCTCCGGTGCATAGAGTTATAGAATCATAGAATATCTCAAGTTGGTAAGGATGCATAAGGATAGTCTACTCCTTGTTCCTCACAAGACTACCTAAAATTAAACCATAGAAGTAAGAGCATTTTCCAGATGCTCGTTGAACTCTGACAGGCTTGATGCTGTGACCACTTCCCTGGGACCCTGTTCTAGTGACCAATCACCCTCTCAGTGTTACTGCCCAAGTAGTCTTTGCCTATAAAAATCTTGGGAAATCAGAGATTTTGTAAGACAATATGTCTCCTTGTCTATCTAATGAAGCTTAGCTAGATTAGTTTAGATTTACCCTTTATTAATGGTTCCTCTGAGTCTGCTGTATGTATCACCTGTTTAAGAATGGGAGAAGCAACAACCTACAGTTATGAAAGTAATACATATGTGTCAAGTAATTGTAAGATCATCTCGATCTCTGTGCATATCTTCTCTGTGATTCCATTTCTGCACCTAGTGAGATCTTTTTATCATTATAATTTTCTACTCTACTTTCCCTTTTTGCCTTTCATTAATAGGCAGTGCATTCTCGGTGTCTACTACTATTACACAGCCTTTGTTTGGACCATCAAGGACAAGGGAATAGGATAGAGCTTTCTTATTTTCAGCTCAGAATAGCATGTCATATGCCTATTTACTTGAAAACAAGACAGTCAGTAGAACTGGTTGTTTATTTTGGGGATAATATGCTTTGTTCTGGGAAAACTAGAATTCTTTGAAATTGAAACACTGAAAAGGAGGAATATTGGGGGTTTTTGATCCAATTCCTTTTATAAAAATAAAAATTCCAGTTTCCCAGTTTGAAAATATATTTAGCTTCATAATTTAAGCTGACAAGAGAGATGCTAAAAATGAGCCAGTATTTCAAAACATTCAGATTGGAATACGATATTTTGAGTGACACAAACAAACAAACAAACATAATTATGATCATCATTATGCCAAAAACTTCCAAGATGTCAACTATTTATCCTGAGCTTAGGAAGGAAATTCTCTCAATATGACAAAAAGATTCTTGGGATGAAAATTTTTTCTTCCAGGAAAAGTTGAAATAAAAGTTTGGCAGTATTTTTTCACAAAAATAAGTAAAAGGACAAAGACAGTAAGAAAGGCAATGCCAGACAGATCACCAATACCTTTACAATTCAAGCCTTCATGAGTTCTAAATTTAAAAGTTTATGCCTTAGTAGATGGTGATATTAGATCACCAACGGACAAAGATATTAAAGGGTAATTGCCCTGCTGGTCTCCAGAAGACCCTTAAAGATCTACATCTGGAGGAGGTACTATGTATCAGAGACTCAGATGTTAAAAACAATGTTCATAAATCTGTTCAATAGGGCTAAAATTAATTTCATTTATTTGTCACACCTCCAAGTTAGATGTCAATGTGCTCCATTTCTAACTGAAGTATAAAAACAAGTACCTCCTGTTGATGTTTTATCAGATTGATACTAGAGATGTATCTTTGAACAAGATGAATTGCTCAGATTGCATATTTGCCCATGTTGCCTAGGCAGCCTAGGATATCTAGCTTCGACTTAGAGGTCTAAGGTTTGAGCACCTACGTGAAAACAAGAGATTTTTTAAGTTTGTTTGTTTTATTTTGAGAATGCATATGATCAAGATGATGATGTCTTGTCTCAGATTGTCATGATGGTTCAAAATGTCTTTCCATTATGTACATGCTTTACCCATGGTACTGGGTAAACACAGCTGTTTATACTACTTATTCATCTCTAGAAAAAAAAATTACATCTTCATGTAGCTCTAGATATGATTAATCACAAATGCAAGAGTTTTATTAGCACTTCCAGGGTACTAAGATGGTTTCAAAGTAAGAAAATAGAAATTGTCCCAGGATTATGGATGCTATCATAGCAGCTTTGAACTTACTGCCTTGCTTCGCAAAACTGCTCTTTTCAAAAGCATTAAACATCAAATTGATTTTAAATGCCAAGGTCTTAAATCAAGAAGAGAGTTATAACATACATTCATTTTGCATAAATATTTTTGGAGTTTCACAATTTCAGAGCAAAACTGAACTAGCTAAATAAATAGTTTCTTATTGATGTTTACAGTAATATCTCATATGAAAAAGGAGGAAAAACTGGCCACATTCTGATTAGGTTCATAAGGTAAACAGAAGAATCAAGGCTGACAAAATTAGGTAACGGACTGCTACAAAAATAAAAACATTTTTAATGGATTCTCCTTTTACAGTGAAAACGTAGATGAAACTAGCTATTGCACTAGAAAATGAAGGAATCGATGGGCTAGAAGAAGCAAGATGTATCAGTTGCTAAACACACCAGACATAAGACCTTGTATATTTGTAAGCTATAAGGACACACAATTGAAGGAAATTTCAGACAGCTGAAAGCTTGTGCAAAATAAGTCACCAGGCTGAAAGGTTTCCTGCAAAAATTTTACTAACCTGAGGAAATACAGCCTCTGAGGCAAAATTCTGGCTCAGTGTGGAGTGAGTATCTGATGTATACTGGCAAATATATGTTCACAGACCTGACAAAGAAAAGATAGAGGGATATTTTCATGCCTGACAGAAAATAAGCAACACTTCATTTACAGAAGTTTAACTATTTTATCACAGAAGACTCAGTCAGCCTCCTACTTTGCTACATTCAGTACTTCACAACCAATTTTTTTTTTGTGTAAAGATTTGCATGTGTGTCTGTGTAAATGAAAGTTCCTCTGTGATCCAAAGTCCCCTCTAAAATCTGACTTCATTGCCAAAGCATCATAGCGACTGGACAGCTCAAACAGAGGCCAACAAGGGACAGAAAGGCTGATTTAATCAATTGCTTGTCAGAATAGGAAATGAGTTATCAGTACCAGTGCCATTACAATTTCAAGCAGAATGTGACATGCATACATAAATTTTAAAAAATAATGATTCTTTTTCTTCCCAGATGAAGAATACAGTTGTTTGCAGCAATAGAAAAGCAGAGAACATTGCATATTATTTAAACATGCTGACAAGGTTGATCTCCACTTAAAGGCTGAATATAGCAAAAATGTTTGAAATTCTATTTGATATTTGAGCTATTAATTATTTCAGCAACAGAAACACTTCAGGAGAATTTGAGAAAGCAGTAATGAAATCCCACAGGATAAGTACAAGACACAAAATAATCCACCACTGCAGGACAGTATTTCAAATAGCCCTAGCAAACAATCTAGTATTTAAGATCAATTGATCCAAATTGAGATGCTACTGAATCTGAAATTCACCATGCACTTTTATTTTGGCTGTGCAAGTTCTTTTGTCTTTGGCACCTGACCTTAATCTCATGGAGAAACACTCACCACTGGGAGCACCAAGTCCTGCACAGCTGTGATCTCTCAGGCTCACAGTAAATGGAGAGGTGGCAGTAGCTCATACAGTTGGATCCTTCCAGGTGCTACTGCCCAGGAAAGCAAGATGATTGTCTAATTTCCTCCCTAATTTGATGGGATTCAAAGCCATTTTCCACTCAAGAATGCTGCAACCATCAGGCTATAAAAGACTACCAAGTGCATGGAAGCATGCTGTGAGCAGACACAATTCATGCTTTTGCTAAGGAGAGACAGGAATTTAGATGTTGCCTGTGCTTGTTTCTCTATTGATTAGCTCTGAGCAACTTCCTTGTAAAGGGAGTTTCTGCACACCACTGTAGGACACCTGAATGCCTCAAGTCACTCATCATTGAATCGTCTTTATAAGGGAACTTAACTCTTTTCTATATGTTACAAGGAATTAGTTTGACTGACCAAGTTATCCTAACAAGGTTAGTGCCTAATTTTATAGTGTTGTGCTATTTGATTTGTTAGGATTTATATGAGTTCTTTTCAACTCAATCTTACTGCACAAGGCCCTCAAGAGATTCCTGTAGAACGGAGATAAAATGCATTCCCTTTGGCTATATGAGAGTTTGGACTTTCTCCTGTAAATATGTCCTTTGGCTTTATGAATGACTCCACAGTACAGAATTTTGTATGAGTTGTCCTACATCAAACTCAAAAGGGATTCCAAAGAAAAAATTCTCATTTCTAAACTGAATGCATGAAAAATAAGTTCCTTCATTGACTGAAAGGCTACCTAGTGTGGAATCTAAGCCTGTTGCTTATTCCTGCAGTTGCCATGTTAATTACTAACTATCCTACCCTATGTCATGTCTGTGGATGCTTGGTGAGTACTCTTAATACTTATGCACACATACAGATTCTTTCATCTTGGTAGGGGCTGTTCACACTCTCACATCGATCAACATTTTCTTCCACAGAAAAAATTGCTTGCACAGATTAAGTGTAATTATTACGGGTTTAGAAACAAAATGCTTTTGTGCTGTTGGTATTTTCAGAAATTGGATACAGATCAAATCCCTAGCAAATCACTCCAGACAACATGTTTCTATTCCACTCATTTTCTGCCATTGAAACATATGATCTCTATATTTCACTAGAGCTGACATCTATTTTTCCATGTTGAGAAGACTCTTGTTTCAGGTCAACACATGAGACAACTGAGATCAAGACTGGAGAGCCTTCTACAGATCTCCTTTTTTTCCTCAGGGTACCTCCCTGTGTTCCCGTTCTTGTCAATTTTCTATTTACAATTTGTCCTCCTTCATACCAAAAAAAACCAAAAAGTCAGTAAAGTTTAATTCTTGCATAGGATAGTGGAGTATTACCCTAAGTCTTTAGTAAGTATTTAGGAATTACTAGCATTAACACTACTGGAAGTTTATATGTTCAGATTTTACAGATTTTTGGTGTCATGGACACAGTGAAACATTCAAGTTCCACCTCTATGCTGTTAACAGTGTAACTGCAGCAGGATAGATATATTAGATTAACCCAGGTATGCTTTTATAGTTTTGACATCACGAGCAAAAGAAACAGAGGCAGAAAAAGAAGCCCATAGCTTAGGCAAAAAAAAAAAAAGTCAAAGCAGTTGTCCAGAGTTATATATCAGAGTTGCTAGTTCAGATGTTGTAACACAACTCTTATTGTGTAGATGTTGCCAAAGGGTAAAACTCAGTGCAGCATCTTTCTGACAGGAAAGCATGCCACATCTCGTGCAATTTCTGCTGGATCACACACACAAAAAAAAGCTTGCAAGTACTTTAATTCTTTCTGAGAATTCAACCCCAGTTAACCTGAGAAGACGGGTTTTCTTCCTGGTTCTGCAACGTGACTTTGGGGAAATAAGTTTTTCTTCCCTTTATCCCAATTTTCCTTCCTGTAAAATGGAGTAAGAGCTATTTAAAGTATTCCAAGACCTAAGGTGGGAAGGAAGTACAGAAAGCAAGGCAGGGTTATTACTTCACCTTATCTACACTATATCTCTTCTTCCAAACAGTGTTTTAGTCTAAACAAAATCAATTCATCAGAAGTACAGTATTATTCCTGGCTGATCATGTTTCTATGGTTACAGGGCCTGTGTTTTTCATTTGTAGAAACTAGCAAGTTTTTTCCCATTTTAAAAGACTGCTGTGCCCTGTCTCTCTGACCCTCCGTTATTGAGGACTGGCTTTTTTCATTTTTCCAGCCTCATCAAGCCCTGCACTGAAAGCATCTCTGAATCACACTGCAGGACAAAGCATTTAAATACCAAGGAAGCAGTATTTGCAGCACCAACCAGAAATGTCTTCACAAAATATAGAAATGTAGGAAAGGATGTTAAACTTTATCCCTGAAGGCTTATCCAGTTTTTTTTCAGCAGGTTGGGCAGGCCTTTGCATGATAGGGGGAACAGGATCCTCTCCCTGCCAAGAGCTGCATGCCTTGGACTTCCTCTCAAGCCTGTTGCATAGCTCATGTCAGAGAGAAGTAACCAAGCCTCACCTCTGATCCTATCTATTTTGCATATTTTTTCACACCCTTTGATTTTCTATTTGAAGAACAATACAATGCATACACAAGCATATGTATTTTTATACATAACTGTATATACAATATCTGTACATATGCAATATATGTAAAAACATACAGACACTAGCTCCTTTACTATATGGACCATCATACAGATAACTTTTCACACCCCCAAAATATTTCTTTCTATCATAAGAAGGCATGCTTATGGATTAAACTTAAACTTTCCTTAAGCACATGTTTGCAATTTCCTTAACATCCTCTAAAAATACTGTTTCTTTGGTCTTCTCTACCACATTGCGAAGAAGAGCAGCCCTCCCTTCTCAGAAAAGAAGCAAATCCATCCTTTCTCAGAGTAATGTCAGAATCTGGCTGCTGCTGAGCTGGGTCCCTCTTTGTTTCCCCCACCCTCACAGCCCCAACCTTTCGTATTCTTCATTCACACTCCTCTTCTTCAGCCATATGCAGGATTTTCTCTATTGCTGTAACATTAGTGCAAATTACCACATAAAAACTCCAAGTTAATTTGGTGCAGTGATCTACCATGAATTCTTTACAGCGTGCTTGACAGAAGGTTTTGTGACGGTGCAGATAATAACCTGCAAGGTGTGATCTTGAAAGGCTGATACTGAGGCTGGATGATGTATGCTTCTGCCATCTAAGGGGAAAAATGTAAGTTCACCCTAGGCCAATCATGACCCCAAAGCCCCAGCTCACAGTCTTTGCTGCAAGTCCATCTGGAGTTGCCGACATAGAAGCTTTGCTTTCATGATCACATGCCTCTAAAAGAAACTTCTACAGGTGTTTTTTCCACTTTTTTCCCCCTAGAATTCTTTGGAAGTTTCCATCTTCCTTGTAAAAATCCTTTACAAAAATATATTTTCCCTGGTCATTCCTGGTCTTGTTACTTTTTTTTGCTGAACTCCTGCTAACTCAGTAGGGAATGATCAGGGCTTAAGGAGCCTGCAAGAGTGCCTGAAAGCAGAACCCTAGGAAAAAGTGTAAAACAGAATAAGAAAATATCCTCCCAACTTCATCAGATGAAATGGACATTTAATGCGGTTCACTATAGACAACATTTCTATGTTTAATAAGACTTACTGTACTTCTCTCCCATGAACCAACACAGGTTCACCATGAACCCATGTCAAATTTCCACAAAATACTAAAGCAAGGCGTTCTTTTCTAACTAGACATGGGGTGAAGCACCCCTTCCTTTTGTCTGGCTTTGTACAAACCTCTGCTATGCAATTTCAGAGGGTATTTCTTTGGGCTCTATCTTCAGTGCTAGTTTGTGTGAATTCATAGTGGAGCAAAGAGGAGGAATAAATCAATAACAAGTGTGCTGTTCCTAATGACTGGCAAAAAGGTCCAACTGAGCAGAGGCTGACACAACCAAGGTGTCATTAATTTAAAAGACAGATCAACCAACACTCACCAAAGAATAAGGTATGGTCCACCTTTTCTTCTAGATTATAGAGTTTATAAACAGCATAAATACTTAACTGCAAAAGAAGGTTTACTAGGGTTGATATTTGCCAGAAAAGAGGTAGGAGGATTAGAGCAGGAGTGCCTTGGACAGAGACATGTCCCAGCCTACGTCTCAAAAGCTGCTGTTTTGGCATAATAACTAAATCAAAAAGTTCTACAATTGCTTTACCTTGTGCCCTAAAACCCTTAGAAACCCTGTCAGGGCCAGACAGCTGCTCAGAGCAGTACAGTATGTAGCCAGGACAGAACTGGATAGGGACTTTTGGAAGGAAAGAAAAGGATTCTTTCCCTATAAACTTTCCAAGACGGGGAAGAATCTATTTCATGGTGCTCCAAAGTGCCATCAGAATTTGTACTAATCCCTTTTACATATTTGTAAAGGAGGACAATCAAGCACTTTTTTTTTTTTCACAAAAACTCCAGCTACACAAAATTTATAATACTAGTTAAAACTTTAGAAATTAGCATTTGCCAAAACTGTATCAGCACTCAGCTTCATTTGCATAATTATAATTATTAATAACGATCTTGTTATGGATCTTTCCCCCATTTTAAATGCTTTTTTAAGCCGCCTGTAGATTAGAGATAAACTATGTCTATTAATTTTAGATTATAAGAGTTGAAATATAACTATTTCTACAGAATCTAAATAAACTGCAACACCAAGGCCAAAGTGCATTTAATGGTTCTTTTTTTTATTTTTTCAGAGTCCTTGAGGAAGGACATACTTTTCCAGAAAGTTCTAAGAAAAGATCAATGAATCCCATTTTCAGCTGATTGATACAAATCAGCAGAGAAAGGCTACCTTCTCTTGACATTCACTTATACCAGCCGTAAATCGGGGGACATAGCATTAGATCTGGTTGTGGTTAAGATTTATTTTTACACTTTACAAAAAGCTTAAATGCAGTTTTAATTAAAAACAAAACATAGTTTGATGATGAAGTGGTTTCCAGATCCTCCTTAATTATTGCATTCACCAATACTAGAGCTAGCTTGTCAGCACTTTGAATTTTCTAAGTGGAAAGAAAATAGATAAAACATCAATTACAGGCAACTGCAATTAAGATTATTGGCAGATGAAGACCTTTAAGGAATTAGAGTCCCGCATAGCAGTAAGCTTGATAATCAGATGGTCCAGCCTTTAACTAAAGACATAAATGAGTCATGTTATACAATACAAATCAATCACTTAAAAGAAAAATTTAAAGGAAAAGTAGGATAGAGAAATACACACACAATATCCGCTCAGGTTCACTTGTCTTCTAAGGGACAAACAAATTTCTCATAAAATGACAGGTTTCTTGACTGCATCCAGAGCAGGGAAGCCAGGAGCTCCTGGTGCACAGCTCTATGCCAAGGTGAGACCCAAGAGTGGTCCTGCATGAATAACATTGAACAAGGGAGTTTGATCATGCAGTCCCCTAAAGAGACTAACTGCTCCCTGCTTAGTTGGGGAGGATATAACCTGGGCAGCCTTGCGAGGCTGTTGATGGGACCTGCATGTCAAGATGCTGCTTATTCCTTCTGTCATTAAAACCACAGCAAAAGTAGCAAGCTGACCTTTTATGTAGTTTTTCATTAAAAAGAAACACTTGAGGACTGATATTGGAGGCAAGATCAGAAACTAGGGAGGCTTCCTGCTTTACTACCTTCTGTGGCAAATTAACAAATTACTGCGGAGAGAGAGAATAACTCCTCCCCTCTTTTACTGAAGAAAATACTAGTTGTTTAAAAATGATGGCAATCCTTTCACCAGCCAGAGACCTTGTGCAACAGCACTTGTTTCAAGTGAAAAGCAAGAAAACAAGATTGCTTCAGTTCATCTTTCCTCCCACCACATCTTTCTCAAACAATAATGAGGCTGGGGAGAAAGGAAGTTGTTGTAGTCTTAGCAGCTGTAAGAGAACATTCACACCAGCAGATACCATGAGGTTAAACTAGATGAAATAATTCAGTATTGCAAACAGCATTTCTCTCCTGAACTGTGTAAGCACCACTGAGGCTTTGTCATGCCACATGCTGCCTTTGCATTTCTGATATTCTGAAAGGGAAACACAAAAGGAAGCTCTTCTCGTTTTCCTCCGTATTAGCAGTGCCTAAGGGGTCATATAATTCAGAATTACTCATATGACAACTACATTCTCCATCTCCTTTCAGCTTGGAGCTCCATGAAGCTGTTCTGTAATAGCCTTTATTCACTGAAGTCTCTTTTAAATCCAAGTAATTCATTCCTTTCAGTATTCAGAGTCCCATCTGTTACTCAGGGGATGGGAGGAAATTGTTATTCCTTTAGTCAGCAATAAAGCACCAGCTTATTTCAGAGAGCACCAGTGGGATTTTAGTGTGACTTCTGCATTATCCTATGTTCCCAATAGCAAAAGACATTCTGCCCTCAATTTTTATACTGACCACACTGTGGTGCTCACAAGAACCATACAAGGAAACAGCTTTTATAGACAGACTGATAGACCATACTGATAAAATAGAAGAGATATAATTCACATGGTCTCGTGCATCAGTAAAATTTGTTACTGAATTCAACTAGCAGAATATATATTTTTGGTGAAACCTATGCTGGAAAGAATAGAGGTTGAGGTCCAGAACCAAGATGGACTGGGCATATGCTGAGGCAAGATATTGCCATCATGTCATTTCTTCAGCGTTCACTTGAAAGAATAAGGAGCTTAGCACCCTGTGTGTAGAAAGAATGAGAAAATTTGGCAATTATTTGTAACAGTCATCAAGGATGACAGCTGCTTTTTTGCCTACCTGAAACTTTTTGACTTCCAAGCACCCACTGCAGACAGGAGGTACTGCACTCCAGTGATTGATCTTGGGCCATGTGCTTAGAAAGTAACCTGGAGCCATGGTGCCTTATCAGTAGGTGACATTTACACTCTAGTTTCATAATATGCTGCAAAACAACGGTTTTGCAGTGGTGGGATGCTGCCCAGTGTTAGCATGGAACAGGAGAGTAGACTCAGAGCTCAGGCTGCTCCAGGCAACATTTACTGCTTTCAAAGAGTTTTTTATTTTGAAAGATTTGTTATAGGTCTATCCAGCTAATTAACATTGCCCACAGGCTCCTGAGTAACTTCTCCTTTTTTTTTTTTTTCTTTTTGCTAAAAGTTATGACACTACTCCACCTTGGGAACTGACAGGTCTGCCAGCCTCATACTGGTAATTTATTACAACAATACAGCACAGGAGTGGCAGGTTGGCTTAAATTATATCAGAATTAACTAGAATAGCAATGGCTGGCAATTGATTGAAATTATATATTATATATGTGGGGTTTTTTAAAGTAAGCCTAACTTTGGAAATAAAGTATACAAAATCAATTGAAAGGAAATAAAAGTTTCCCCTAGTAATCATTATATTATACTTTCTAAGGGACAATATGCATTCTAGTAAAAAAAAAAAAAAATAACT